>JALLPC010000967.1:0-10776 GCA_036940045.1 Stephanocyclus meneghinianus | reverse complement strand
TTCTTGCCGGCTGTTGCAAGATAGATGCCATTCTCCTTCCTGTGCATTGCAATGACGTCATCAAGTACACGGTGCAAATCAGTTGTGAGGAGCTGGACGACAAGAACTCTCCAGATGCACCCAAGTCCTTCTATCATATCATCACAAAGGCATACAACAATGCAATCTATATGTATTCTAAGAGCTTGGCACTCTGATACGGTGAACCGTTTCATGTAATTCACAAGCTCACCACACCATTCAAAAAATATCTGTGAACAAAGTCAGGGATCTACTCAATGCCCTCAAATGCCCTTTCATCCAAATTGAGAAGAATTTGAAGGCTTCTGGGAATGGAAAAGACCATTGGCTTAAGAGATTTGCCAGAAACAAGCATCTTGATGAATCAGGCAATGTCATTGCCAATACAGCCTTGGTTGGGTTGGCCTATGGCAGGTTTGAGGAGGATGGTATTTTTTGTCTGGTGACCAGTCATTGAACACAGAGGCTAGTGTAACAATGCAAAATATTCCAATGATAAAATGATGCTGATGATGACAATGTCAATGAACCTGCTGCAAAGAAGCAGAGAGGTAATGGAAAAGCCAGTGGCTCTAGTGTGAAGAAGAAGAAGGATGGCTCTCCGAACAGGAAGATGAAAGTTTCCTACCAGATACTACAATAACTGAAGAGGAACAAGGAATCAGGTACTATTTTGGAAACTCAACAATTGCTGTCAGTTAATGAGACTTGGCTGATCTCTCTGAAGTCTCATGCTCAGTCTTGCCAGAGGTGGGTTTGGGAAACAAAGAGGGAGCTCATGAAGGGAGGTCTCTTGGCAGAGGAAGTGATAGAGGATCTCATTTACATCAACACACTGTCACAGGTTGATGAGACCAAGGCAAAGATCACTGCCCTTTGAGAGTAAATTGAGACAATTAAATATGACTTGGAGGAGATGCAGGTTGAGTGGGATGCTAAGGTTAAAAACAATTTGTCTCGATCGGACATTTTGTCTGAATTGGAGGGTACAGTTTACATTACTCTGAAGGGATCAGAGCTTTTTAAACGTTATAAGGAAGGTCTGCACTTCAATGCAGAAGGCAATGACGGATCAGATGTTGAATTGGATTGGGGTTTTCTACTGGAGCAGATAGATGAGTCATGGAAAAAACATCCACAGAGATTGAGAAAGATGTAGGGGGTGATAAGGGAAATAAAAGTTCTTCTTCCGAGTAATTACAGACTAATTAGATAATGATATTTATACTTATCAAAAACAATCCCCTCTATGTTAGTTAATTATTCAGATTAGGCCATGACAAACCTTGATCAGCAACTGATTGCATCATCAACCTCATACGAGTTACATTCATAGGATTGCGATGGTTACAACGATGGCGGTGCTCCTATATGGTCGTTACCTGATCATTACAATGATGGTCGCTTCCAATGAGATCCTCAGGAACCTGTTTATTGTTCAAAGAGACAGCAATATTGTCAGCCCTCCAAGCTCTATACTGAACCATTGCTTCATCTTCTTCCAACCCCCCCCCCCCACTGTTTTCCTGTCATCTTTGTCAATGTAAAAGTTGTGCAATCTCATGAGACACATGACAAGAGTGGGCACTTTTTTAGAAATCAAAAGAGGGGCTCTAAGTATAACAAATTGGTGGACAAGAATTTCAAAGGCTTGTTCTATGGTGATATGTAGCTGGGAGAATTAGAAGTTGTATGCATCTTCATTTTTGGAGATGTTCTTACCAGGAATAGGAATGCTCATGTAATCGCTTTCAACAAATGTATTGTCTCCAAAAATGGTGTATCCCAGTGCAATAACAGTCTGGGTGGGTTGTTCTGATTGCATTCCTAAGTCACTCCTCAACCAGGCAGTATAATCTGAGGCACACCCAGGATGAGTAATGTCATCCCATCAAAATTTACACATATGATCACATCCAGCCAGGAGCAACATCCCAAACTTATCTTTCCAGTAGCAGTGGAAAGAGCACTGGCCAATGCCAACTAGCTTGAAATTGGGGGCATTTGGTTGACCCATCCATACCAACATGCCATCCATAGTCATATCACACTTATCAAATGGGACAGCACTCTTACGCTTGAAGCCTTCAGCAATCAAACATTGTTCTGCATGTGATGGAAACTCCACTCCCATTTTTTAAATGTGAGCTGAAGACAAAGATTGGCTGCATGGATAACTTCATATGCAGACTTGTAAACACTTGGAGTCCTAATTCCATGCATCAAAACAATATCATGAACAGACCCCCCACAAAAATACCAGATGACAGCAGAAAGATATAGCTTCATGTGAATGGGGCCATTGGGATGTCCCCAATTTGATTTCCTGAACTGCTCCTGTAGATAGGGCTCAAGAACATTACAGAGCTTGTTACTTGTTAAATGTCTCCAACAAGGACTTGTATGCACTATATGTATGGTGTCCTAGGTCATTCATCATAGATTCCCCATTCTTCCTGGTTTGCTTAATATTCTTAGCACCAAGTAGATGACCGCATAAAATAGCAGGATAAAAGTCATCATTGCAGTCCAACAGGGATAATATGGCAGCACAAGATAGGAGCAAATGCTTCCTCCTGCTTACTCCAAATGAACAATTGACTCCAAAATGGATTAAGACCATCCATGATGATGAATGAATGCACAACAAACAAAAGTCGTCCATTGCTGCAGGCATCTGATGATTGTTAGATCGCATACCCACAGCGGCCACGAGCTGACCCCAATCGTCCTCAGCAGAGATGCAGTCATCCTCAGAGGAGGTGGTGCGCAAAAACAGGGACTTTGTTAGCGTACCACCTCCTCTGAGGACAATTCGACTCCCCCCACCTTGGCTGAGGCATGTCTGGTGTCATACCAAAAAATTTATTTTTCATACTCCTACCCTTCTCAGAGGGGGTGGTCTCATGTGAGGGGTTCAAACTTTTCATTTGGCATGGCCCTAAGGGGTAGAATGACCAGTTTGGTTCTCTGTCTAGTCATTTTAGTACGAGCAAAAGGCATGACCCAGAGGTCATTGCATGACCTGTGTTCTAGCTGAGATATGAAATCAAACCCAAAAAGACCTCATCCGGTATGGGCTAGTAATTTTACGTCAGTGCTGTGATCGATAACAATTTGCCTTCACGTGTTTTCCCTGTTACAACACATCTTTCAAACTATTTGAATCGTAGAAGAATTGTTACTTTATGAACTAATAAATTTGAGGAGGTCAGTTAACAACAAAAAACAGCTTCGTGGAAACATGATCAGCGAGCTTGCTGATGGTAAGTTTGGTTCATCATCTGGCGACGCCTGTCATCCATAGCCTGCTGCTGCAAATTCAGCTGTCGGAATCGCTCTCGGATAGCTAAACAATTGGGCACCGGACAATGGTCTTGTTTGCACTGCCTTGCATGTATTTGGAGAAGAGCCCAAATGCGCTTGCAGACATGGCATCCTCCAGCAGCTTTAATTTGGCATTGAGAACCATGCTTTAATAGACCTTTCATTTTGGCACAGTTTGCAGAGGCGCATTTAGAAGATTGGCATGTTGCAGCATGTAACAACAAAGTCATGTGGAGTTGTATACTACGTTGCCTTTCCTTTCTTTGCTCGGGTGTCAATGAACTCTGCTGGCTACCAACTGAAATTGGTTTGAGTGGATGTTGATGCCGAGGTACGTTGGGGTTGGACATGCATTCGTAGCATTGATCGAAGTCAGCGCAAGTAGGGCAGTGGTAACGCATTCCTTGTAGGATTTCACGCGAGCACACGGCACATTGCTGAACAAACTTTGGTGCATCTCTGTTGTGAAGATGCCACAAAACCATCATGGATGTGTGTTTAGCTCTACGGAGTTGGTCGAACTGGTAATGATTGCCTTGGCAAAGGTTCAGGAAAAGCTGGCGATTGTTGAGGAACTCGCAATCCATTTCCTCATCGTCGTCATCAATCACCTTAACCAGTCTTCCCTTGCTATCTTTAGTGACACTTTTGGAAGCAATTTGATCAGAGGATGAGGATGATGGTTCTGGTTCCGGCTCCACTTTCATGTCCTTTTTCATTTTCTCCATCGCAGCGAATTTACCTTCCCTGGCTACTACTGATTGTTTTTGTGCCTCTCTGGGATTAGTGTCAGCACCATTTGACTCAGCTTCCTTCGCATTGTTTTCCTTTGACTCTGCACTCTTGTCTTCCATTTCGACATCACTCTTACCACCCTTGGCCTCATATCTGTTCATTTCAGCCTTGCCTTTGCTAGGTTCTTCCGTTGGGTCCTCAGGGTTTGCGTTGCTTCCTTCCGTCTGGGCTGACTGAGAATCTCTCGCCGCCTCTTCGGAATCTTCGCCGATCGCATCTTCCTTCTTTTCCTCACTACCAGATGCAAGATCATTCAATGGAGTGAACTCAGACAGATTGTTTGAAGGGGGAACATCTGATTCCTCTTTTACAGCAGAAGACCCTCCTTTAGAGGTAGAATCATCTTTGGTGAGAGCATAGTTGGACGGCACCGCTGTTGATTTTGCAGATTTGTCGAGAGAGGAATCTGTCACATCTCCAGAATTGTCGTGTTTGATGGCTGGAAGATTTGAACACTCTGCTGCAGGTTTAGAGCCATTGTCGTCTTTCTCTTCCTGCACGCCACAAATCATTCTGACAGCAATGCCATGCTTCTCTCTGTATTCCATAATATCTTTCGGTACAACTCTGTTCTCCTCTTTCGCTCCATCCCAATCAAGAAATGCAACAATGAAGCTCTCTTTCATAGGGTATATAGTGTCCCCAAGCTTCTTCATGACAGCATCTCGTCCACCAGCTTGGAGGCTCTTAATGTCCACGCCCTCTTGAAGAATACCACTTGCTGCCAGAGCATCTTCGTCCAAGCCTGCTGAGCGAGTTCCTCCGCGACTACCCGCTTTCTTTGTCTTAGACTTCTCTTTCTTTCCCTTCTTTGACGCCGACTTGTCTGGCTTCTTGCTGAGATTTTTTCCTTCCTCTAGATCTTTGATGATGTTTTCTAGCTCGGCTGGGAAATAGTCTCCCTCCATGTAAGGCAGTACTGATGCATCGTTCTTCGGGTCAGAGAAATACAAATCATAGGCATTGGTAACTTTACCCACGATGCCCCTTCGTTGGCAATCCTTTAGCATATCGAGGTACCATTGGCGAAGACGGTCATCTTTGGGAGTTTTCTGATCCTCTGGTTTAGCAAACAAAATGTAGTCATCGCCTTTAAGGGGGGGGCATGCCCAAATGTGCGCAGTCGAGTAGCCTTTGCAGCGGACAAAGTCCAAGTATGAAATCAATAACTCGTGATAAACGAAAGTTCGCATCTTACGAGGTCTCATGTAGTAGACACTGTCCAGATAGGAAATATAGACTGCGCGCTGATTGGGTGGAGCATTGGTTTCGTCATGCTCGTAGACGTAAAGGCCAAACAGAATGACATCAACACCGTCCAGGTTTTGGAAGACAATCACGCATTTACAACGGTACTTAAATTCATTGGGATAATTCTTGAACGAGTAACGTTTGAGCATTCGTTCACGTACTTCCAATGTGCGACTCATCGAAGTCACCTGCCGAATGTAAATCTCACCGCCACCATCTGAAGTTATCCGCATGGCTTCTTCCATGGAGATGCCCTGATATAATGAATCAAATGGTAGAATGTGAATTAACGAGACTGTGACAATCCTAGTAGGAGGTGTGCCATCCCACCATCAACTTACCTCTGCATCTGCCCTCTCCTTGGCCAAGCGCTCCATCTCATTCTTAAACTTTTCTCTCACGTGCTTTTCTAGATGCTCAGAGAGCTTTGTCCTGGGCAAGTCCTCTGCCATCGGGGTTGTTGATGTTGGTCCCAATGAACCTTTCTTCTTCCTATCACTGATAGTACAACTTGGGCAGACAAACTCAGACTGTTGATTCTTATTCTGTCTTGTATTGAATAGAGCACAGATTTGATGTATCCACCTCTCGCATCGATCACATTGGACCCAACTTTCCTCTGGAACCTCATTATTCTTCTTCTTGTCCAGTTGACTCTTCTTTAGAGTCATATCTGGCAATTCAATTGCTTGGCTTTCTTTCAATTCCTCATAACAAGGTTGACACCAATGGTACTGATTATTCCCCCCAACAAAATAGTAACTGTTCCTCCTGATTCGCTTGGAGCGACAAGATAATCCATTGCAATAGAACACAGGGGGTTCAAACAGTAACTTTTCGCACCCGCAAAGTGAACAAGCATCTCCATTCTTGCGCTTCTCTTCCTCCTCTTCGTGAAGAACTTTCATCAGCGCAGCAAAGTCCGTCTCGAATTTATCCTTAAGCTCTTTGGCCATGCTCCAGACAACTGATCCTTCGGGGTTATAGAGCATGGCGTTATCAAATGTTAAATTAATATCGGCCTCAACCTCTCTGATGCTGCGATACAACCCATTGTCAAGGCGTTTCTTCACAGTGCCCAAATCCATAGGATTCTTTATGACTTCAAAATAATCAGGTAGCCCGAGCTCCACAGGGTCTACAGGGCTATTAAATACCCATCCGTGCTGATGAGATTGCAAGCCTTTAAGCAATTCACCACATTTCGCTTTCAATTTTGCTAAGGGGAGTTGAAGACCCTTGTTAAGAGACTTTATGTGGGTTTCAATTTGCTCAAGAGTGAAACAATTTATGAGAGTATGATCTTCTTGAGGTTTGGGGCCAGAACTCGATGGGGCTGCAAGAACCTTCCCGTTTGACAGAGCAACACCACCCGGTTTGGAAGCTGCTACGGCAGGATTTCCTCCACTGTACACGTACCCTGCCTTGATTTTGGGACCTGGGGCAACGACAATTTGCTGTGGCTGCGATGGCTGGGGTGGAGGTTGCTGGGCCGGTTGTATATTGGCTGGTTGTGGTTGCTGTTGGGAAATTGGGGGAGGCTGGGAGGCGTATTGACCGTTTGCAGTCTTTTGACGTTTTGTGGGAGGAGCACCCAACGGCACATGCCCAGAAGCAGCAGCTACGGGTTGTGATGTAGACAGTTGATTCTGCTGAAGTGCTTGCTGATGTCCCTGCTTTAACGCTTGCATTTGTTTTTGCTTCTCGTGACTTCGATGGATTGCCTCTCGAACTGGACCGCACACTGGACAGCGAACGTCCTTACAGCGATGGTAGTGACTCAACACGTAACGCGAACTGACACAATGGGGAACGAGGCATTTTTGATCCTTACACTCAGCAATATGCTTCCATAGGCGTTTCATTCCAGCGCAGTGAGGAGTAACGGGACATTGGTTATCTTGGTGAGGGCATTTCGCTGCATGCCTCAACAAAAGCAAACGTTGCTGCTGATGGCGAAGAACCTGCTGGCGATCAGATGTTGGTCTAGAACCACTGACACCTGGAGGTGCTCCCACATTGGAGGTGGAAGCAGCAGCAGCAGCAGTTGATGGGGGCGGTGCTGACTGTTGGTAACTAGGTTGGGTGATATGTGCTGTAGGACGAGAACTAGCCTGTTGTTGACTCGGGGCAACATTGGGGTTGATATCTGACATGTTAACAATTTGTCTGTGTTGGGCCGGTTGTTGTTGGGTAGTCTGCATTTGCAGATGAGGTTGTTGAAGGGGAACTCCTCCGCCAGATGCAGGGGGCGGCATAGGCGGAGGATTCATTGGCTTGCCACTACTGTGCATTTGACCTACATGGGATTGTTGTGTGCCGGGAGGAGGCTGTTGCTGAGGCTGATATGGTTGTGGAGGCTGTGTCATCGGTTGGGCGGAAACGGGCTTCTGCTGCTGTGCACCCGGACCAGGCTGTTGCTGTGGCAGACGCTTCGTTTTCATTCCAATATTCATAGCTAGTTGCTGCAACCGTTGCTTGAGTGTATTGATATCGTTATACGCTTCAAACGATGGCGCAGAGCGATAGAGAGACTCTTCGAGACGCTTTGCCATTTGGGGGAGCTTGGCCAACCATTCCTGCGGCGCATTTGGCTTCCTCTGACGAAGAAGATGGACTCTGCATGTTCCAAGGGAGAGAGACCTAAGTGAGTAACAGTTCACCAACTTGCATACATTTCCACGAAAAGACGACTCACATTTTTGCAATCATTTTTCTACGATCATCTACGTCTTTATCACTCTGCCATCCTCCGTTCAGTGCCTGCTGCTGCGGGGGAGGACCCTGCTGATGATGCATGTGAGGTGGCTGTTGTGGCCTAGCTTGCAGCTGCTGCTGGGGATGAGTTTGGTGGGAAGGATGTTGCTGCTGAATATTTGGACCCTGACCTTGCATTTGATGCACCGGGCGCTGGTGTTGCTGTACATTACTTTGTGTGGGGTGCATATTAGGTGCCGCAGCAGGCTGGCGATTTTGCTGAGGAGGCGGGACCTGTTGATGAGGCAACGGCCGTTGAGGGGGCATACCTTGCGATTGATGTTGGTAATGTGTAGGCCCATGCTGTCCATTGTTTGCGGGTGGGTGTGGAGTAGCAACTTGTCCATGTGGCATGGGCAAAGGTGCCGGAGCCGAGGCCGCTAGCGGGGGAGGTTGGCTGGCAGGAGACGGGTTAACGCCTCCAGTTGCACCTTGAACCCCAGGCATCGGAGCCACCGGATGTACAGTTGACGGCTGCCCCGGGGCTGGAGGTATCGGGGCGGCGGTAGACTGCTGCATTCTGATTTTCTAATAAGTTATAAACAAATAAATGAAGAGCACAACTCGTGCACACTAGGTGACATTGATGCGCCAATATGAAATTGCCTTGTACGTAGACAAGCGTCTCGCTGGCTTGTGAAGCGTATAGGACTGATAATCTAGAGAAGGTTATGGCGACGGCAAGGGCGACGGCAAGGGCGACGGCAAGGGCGACGGCAAGTTCGATGTTGTTAGGGTGTTCATCGTAATTTCAGAACAAGAGTTCGGCGCGATGAAATTATAGGGGTGATGAAATCGGTCAGAGAGACGTAAATACAAAAATTGCATAATGAGTCATGAAATAATGCTCAATAAAAATAAAAAAAGCTACTTTTTGCTTTTGCTCGTCACTAATTCAGGCAATCAGTTTCACAAAAAAGAAATTCGGATCTACCTATTCACGCACTTCACAACAAAAATAATAATTTTGCCAAAAAATATAAAAGGGGATTTGTCTTTTCAAAAACAAGAGAAGAACGACAACCACGAACAATAGAACAAAAATCATGGAGAGATCAAGGCGGAAGACTATCACAACGCTACACCATCTGAAAACATCATAAACGAATGCCATTCGATCGAACTTCAAACTTAAGCTGACTCTATCGAGAAAAAAATCGTAAAAACGACCTAAGACAAAAGACAAACTAAAGTGATAGAAGTATTGTACTGTAGGACATGACGACAAAAGAAATCCATACAGCAGCAGTTCTTTACGGACAAAAGAACGAACGAGACATGAATTCACAGAGTATTACAAATAATTCACCTTTGAGACTCATAAGATTAATGCCAAGATTCAAGTAGAGTCACTCGAAATGTAATTGCGGATCAAGACAAGTACGATGTACGATTGTCGCAAAATATATCAAAAAAAATGATGCATTAAGCATTGAGCACAAGCAGTAAGTTACTCTGGAAGAAAAAGCATGTTGACAGGATTTAGATTGAATCAAATTGAGTTTTATCGAATGCAAAACGCTGAAAAGTAAAGTAAGGTGTTGATCCTATTCGTTAATGAGACTCTTCACCTCATCCTCATTGTATTAACATCAAGCAGTCCCCACCTCGATACCTCTCAATACAATCCTGATATCCTGATATTAGGGTACTTCTCGAAAATCAGAGTTGACAGAGATGACTCAACGTAGGAATTGAGACTCAGGAAAAATGATGATACGTACGCGCTCGAACATCTTGGCCGGGGGACGTTGGTCTGAGGCCTTCCGGGCGTCAGCGTCGCCCCATGCTTTCGGTCTGCAATGCCCCTCCCCCTCAAATAACTTACCGATTGATGAAATCAGGGCAACGGCGACTGCGGGGGATGGCCCCTCGTCAAGGGATGCGGGACGGTGTATTACGGCAGCTGATGATAAGGCCACTACCATACGCAGATCTCGGTACTTGCGACCTCTATCGAAGACGAAGGAAAAAGCAGGAAAGGTCGCTTGTCTTGTGTCTTTTGTCGGGTGATGGATGGACGAAACATTTTCCCGCCATTTATTTGTGGTGCCAAACAACGTTTGACTAATTTAGAACACTAATTAGGCCCAATGTTAACAAAGAAAGGGTTTAGGTGGAATCAAATTGAGTTTCATCAAATGCAAAAATGGCTGTAATTATTAATGACACAGGTCAGAATTGACTTTGAACCACTATTTGTCAGATGTCTTTGGCCATCCACCCCCTGGGTGTCCCGGCCAAGATTGCAAACCCTTTTGGGACTATCTTAGAGCTTAAGTCCTGCTCCACACATCCTTGGCTCATCGATATCACCACCAAACATTAGCAGCAATTACGAGTCTATTGTTTCAAAGTCCAACACGTAGAAGTTATTATGTTTTTTACGGTCAGATAGCAAAAGTCTCAAAAAATGTGGGACAACACACGTGAATCCAAATGATCGTGCATCCCTGCACAATCATTTTTACTGTCCTATGACGTAAACTAAGGGCAGCTATCTGACACTTCGTGTCCAAACAATTCTTGAGAAATCACGTGCAAGCATACGTGGGAATAGTACGTCGCACTGACATAGGCCACTTATCTATTTAGATATTTAGGCTATACTTCTACTGTTTATGT
>JALLPC010000966.1:0-10794 GCA_036940045.1 Stephanocyclus meneghinianus | reverse complement strand
ATTTACGAACCTGTAAAAGATCCCTTTTACAGAGATCCAAATCTTCAAAAGATTTTATCTTATCATAACATACCAGAACTGTGTATAAACCTACACATGCTCTTTAAGTCTCTTAAAAAGGATCATACCATGGATGTGTAGACTCTACACAAACCCTCACTATGTCTTGAACACAAACATACCAGTTTCTACATAGTGATCTGTGTTTTATATGATAAAAGCATGAGGAATGAAATTCTCCAGTCCTCAGTTTAAATCAGTTGAAATAGCTTATAATTAAATATAACTTCCTATCAAATGGATCATCACATTCTATCTACCTTTTGTCAACCTCCTTAATTTTATGGACCGACGGCTTAGGTCACCAAAATGAGCATGGACCTGTCCAGGTTTATGCATGCCTCTTTTGATGGACATGTAGATCCTCTTCTTCTCTGCTGCAGTAATGTCAGGGCAGTCCTTGAGGAGGTGGTCTGTCTTTCCGCACCCATGGCAGGCCCTGCGATTGCCTTGTTTGAAGGAGGCCAATCCCTGATCCAAGATATGCTCGTGCCTCTGCCTCTGATGTCCTCCCTCACTTTGATAATTCTGGAGGTATCAATAGGCTTACTCCATTGTCATAGTTATGCTGATTCATCCTTAAACCATCGAGCTTGTCATTTAATATATTGATGAAGAGCATTGCCTCAAACTCCTCACATGCTGACCACATGGCCTGCTCAATCTTGTTGGCACCAAGAGCAGCAACTGCCTTCCAAAGCTCTTTTGTGAGTTCCTCTTTGTTCCTTTCAAACAGCTGTGGGTGATATCCTGCTCTGCCCCCAAATGTGTTTATAATGTCCACCCATGCCTTGAATGTCTTGTAGAAGTCAGTGAGAGGTTCATGTTTCTTCTTGGGGTTGAGTTTCCAATCCAATTCTTGTTATACGTATGACATTGTCTCTTCTTTCACTTCATTGTGTTTTTGCACAATAGCTTGGATTAAACGCAGCAGATCAATGAGCCTTTGTCCAGAATTGATGGTGTTCCAGTTACTGGAGGCTTCTAGCTTCTCCTCCACCCTACGATCACAATGGGGTTGCACAAGTTGGTATGCCCTTGGCTTGGCATCCTTCCACTCTCTGTGGTCTTTGACATATGGGTCATAATTCAACTCCCATTTTTCTTAGCTTTAATTTTAGTTGAGGTAGGTGGGCTCTTGGGGTGGCGGGATCTGCTGTTTCGACAATGATCGGTTCTTCCAGATTCTCAATGGCCATGTGTCATATTGCTCCTGAGTTTGAAAGTTACGTCCATGTGGCATCCAATAGCTTTCTTCACATCCCTGAATTGAGCTGCCTCCTTTCTGCCTCCAGTCCGGAACATTTGATTCTACAGTCCTGGCATGGGAGCTTTATATTTTTCTTTCCTGGGGATGCTCCCTTGCTTCCTGTTGAACCATGGCTTCTTGCCATGTTCCACCTCCGGTTTTGCACCTTCTTCCCCCATCTTGGTGGCAAGGAGGTCTCTCACTCGTTACACAGTCAGTCAGCTTCTTTAAAATTATGTTGAAGGGAGTAGTAATCCAGCTAACATCACACTGAGACAAAGTGGCTGAGACTATTGCCCGGACCTGAATACAATTAGTTTAAAGCCAAATAATTTTAAAGAAGTGAGCTACAGCTATTCATGGCTTTGCAGCCCTCTCAGCCTCCCAGTCCTCTCCCATTCATGTGCTCAGAGTATCCTTGCTATGATCAGCTCTTTATGTCTTTGTCTGGCCTTATCACTATGATTTCCCACTTTGTTTGCTGATGTGTTCCATATCACCTTTTGTCCGCAGTTGTAATTTGTCCGCTTGTCCAATATGTAATTTGTCTTCTTTCCCAACAAGAAGTTTGTCTTCTTGCCCAACAAGGATGATGATGAGGAGGACAAGGAGGATGATGAGGCGGACAAGGATGATGATGAGGAGGACAAGGATGATGAGGAGGAGGACAAGGAGGATGATGAGGAGGACAAGGAGGATGATGAGGAGGACAAGGAGGATGATGAGGACGAGAGGAGGAGGACGAGAGGAGGAGGAGGACAATGAGGACGAAGAGACGGAGGAAGAGGAGACCGAGGAGGAGGGTCTGTCCTCTTGTTGATCTAGAGGATAGGCATTATTTTTAGAAAATCTTTTGATAAGGAGAGTGAATTAATTTTTTCGTTGATGTTGGCTAGGTGAATGGCAACTGCCAAATTCATGGTTTCGGTGGTGAAGTGCATCTTGTAGCAAAAGCAAGATTATCTGAAGACAAGGGGGCAAGACTATAGTAAATACATGACAGATCAATTTTTGGCTGGTAATGCAAAACATAGAAATGTGATGTGATTTATTTTTTGAGACTTGTGTTTTTCGGTATGCTCTGTAGGAAGGATTTCAACTGAAGATATATCACATGTGCACAATTCTCAGCTTTCCCTCGCGAGCCTCAACTTGATGCATTGTTATCCCCAGTTCTTTTGCTAGTCGTTTTGGAACCCCCCTCTCCTGTTCGTTACACGTGATAGATATGGCAACACCCGGTCTCCCACCTCTCCCGCACCGACCACTACGGTGGGCATAATGTGATGCATCCGTGGGCAAATCTAGATTAATGACGTGTGTCAGATAAGGCGCATCAAGGCCTCGTGCTGCCATTTCGGTGGCAACAACGACCCCGACAAAGCCCTCTCTTAAAGCCTTGCTTACCTCGGCGCGGTCACTTTTCACACTGGTGGCACCACCATGAAGAGGAGCAGCAATGATGTCCATTTGAGCAAGCTAGACATTTAATTGTTGCCGACAAGAAATTTTCAAGTAAGATCTTATGTGATGAGATTCCAACAATGAAGCCACTACAACTTACCTTTTCAATCACAATTTCTACCCTGCGAGAACTGTCCACAAATATCAGAGCTTGCTGAATCACCGGATCTGTGTTCAGAACTCTCCTCACTGCATCCAATGCCAACCTTCGATGTGGTACATGAAGAGAACCATGAATAGTTGTCCTACTAATCCTCGCAGAAGTGGCTGTCTTCCCCTCCTTTGAATCTGCCTTGACGCCCGATGTGACAAGCAGATCTGACTCATCAATGCTGGCATGTGCATACCCTGGACGAAGATAACTGTCAACCTTCGCTCCTCCCGATGGTTGTGGTGTCATCATATCGGATGCGGTGGCCGAGCAGAGCACACGTTGGAGAGATTTTCCATGTTGGCGTTCAATGGCTTCCATGATTGCGTTGGTGGGTTCTTTGTGTGCATCATATTGCAGGAGTGCGTCAAATTCGTCCAATACAACTGTTTGGAGGGCGGAAATTTTAAGCTTTCCTCCTCTTTTTGTTTAGATTGCAACAACAGTGTGAAATTAAAAAGTGAGCAATAGAATTCAGACAGGTAACGAGCGTGAATTAAAGGAATTGTGTATATATAACTCACTTATCTCCAGTCCGTCCCAAAATCAACTCGGCAATCCTCCCAGGAGTCCCCACAACAATATCAGGCTTTTTACTCCTCAACATCTCCACATTCCTTGCATATGACGTCCCCCCGATCGCCAATGCAACAGTCAATCCCGTCCCCTCAAATAAATTTTGCGCCACAGAGACAATTTGACTTGCCAATTCCCTTCCTGGAGCAACGATAATAGCTTTGGGCAGCGATGAATCGGAGGGATCAATCATTATATTTTGCGCAATGGGCGCCAAAAATGCCAAGGTTTTGCCTGATCCAGTGTGTGTGGAAAGTAATACGTCATTGCCAGCAATGATTGGGGGGCAAGCTTTGATTTGTACTTGTAAGGGAGACGGACATTTCATTTTGTTTGACTGGAGGTTAGCCAATAACCGAGGGTTTGTGATTCCTACATCCTGCCATTCGATGATGTCTGAATCGAAGTCTCTGTTGGCATTGGTTGCAGTTGCTGTTGATTCGTTATCTTCGGCGGAAAGAATTTTCTGAACGATGCGTTCTGCTTGTTCTAGGGTGAGATACATTGGATTACCATCTTCATCTAGCACTTGTTCCGACTGTGGTTCCTTTCGTCGTGGTTTCTTTTTCTTTTCGTCCGTTTGTGGACTTGTTGCATCAGTGGTTGGGCCAGGTTCACCAACGCCTCGAGTATTGTCTCTTTTCGAAAAAATTCCTCCAGAGAGCGAAGAAATCGGTGACATCTTTCCTTTTCCACCCACTGGACGAGGCGATATCATACTCCTTACACCTGGATGGTCAGTTTCGTATCCTTCGTCATCTTGATCGTAATAATCTTTATTATGAATAGGCACATCATAGAGATTCTCGTCTGTCCCGCTTCGCTGTGACGTACTCTCGTTTCTACCTTGCAAACGAGCTTGATTGGCGCGTACTCGATTCAACATGATTTGATCGCGATTGTATTTCCGTTCTTTCGTATCATCTTTTCTCTTTGCATTTCCCCTGGATGCCAGTGTTTCATCGTCATCCTCATTGTCATTCGATGCCTTGACTTCGTCTCTCTCCCATGGATCTACGACCCTCCTGGATCTCAACACGGCCGCTCCTCTCTTTGCAGGAGCATCGGACTCGTCATCAAACGACAAAACCAAGTCTGCCTCGTCGCTTCTTGTGGTTTTTCCGGTGGCCGTGCCCCATCGTCTTTCTAGAATGGCCTCCAATTCCTCGATCGACTTGGATGTTTGGAGAGGCGGTTTTATTCTGCTAGCTGGCACTGCTGGATTCTTAGATTCTCCTTGGCCGACACGGTTGGCTTTTGTGGGAGCGATAGGATGAGCTTGTTGTAGGAAGCGGCGTTTCTTGTTGTTTCCGACCTGGCGTTCGGACGCTAGAGCAGACGACGTGTTGTGGCGAGGCGCACGATGACATCGTTGTGAATTCAAGAGTGAAGCGGTGGGTGCGAAGCCGTTGGAAGGGGACAGACCTATGAGAAAAGCGAGTGGCAGGGACAGAGGTTTTGGCACCATGGTAGTCCTTAGGCAATATGTGGATGCGTGTGGTAATCTGCTTTTTGGAGTTCGTCGGGTTGACAAAGTGGAGCATGACATATGCATAGATAGAGATGCTTTTGATGTTATATTGTATCCTCTGTAGTATCTCCTTTAGCGACCTTTTCAATAGTATAAAAACAATATTCGGAATACATTTCGTAGTAGCACAAATTTAAAGGTAGTTTGCATGAGTAAGGTGATGGGCAATTTTGGCGCCTATGGTTGGCTCTGACGCTCGCCAGCATGTCAAGGATCCTTCAGGTAGCCTTCGCATTGCCTTCAAGGAGCCTAAAAGTACAATAGCCTTCAAGTATTGTAGCCTTCAAGGATACTGATAGGACACTGGTCTTGGACCTCGACAAGCGAGCGATAGATCTGAGAGGATCTGAGTTGTGCGACCTTATTAGGCGACATTGGTACCATATATTGTATCATTCAAGAGGACATTGGTGAAATCCAAGCGACCATGGCAAGCATCAATGAACCCTCCGATGTCCGACAAGACCTTTGGATCCTCGTCACGGCACATCCAGATGATGAATCCATGTTCTTTCTGCCCACATTGCGCAACATTTTGATTCCCAACGGGAATAACAATTCTCTTCGCGTTTTATGTCTGAGCAACGGCGATTACGAGCGCTCATCCGATGGACCCGTTCGCACCAAAGAGTTGTACGATGCATGCAAAATTATTGGAATACGTAGCCAGTCGGTGACTGTCGTCAATGATGATCTTTTGAAAGATGGACCCAATCAAGTATGGGATGGAAACTTGATTGCTACTAAAATCATGGATTGTATCAAGGAGGCGGTTTTGTTGTCTACAGACAGAGACGACAAGACACAATTTTGGGAATATCTTGAAAAAACAATACCATCATGCGCAGAGCAAAACATGCAAGAAATCAATCTAAATTTACTGACATTTGATGAAGGGGGAGTGTCCCACCATCCAAATCATATAGACACGTTCAAGGGCGTTCGATATCTGCTCCAACAAAAGGTGTATTCCACTCGTCATATAAATGTAGACAGCAACGCAATATGCACACATGTGACTCTCTCGAATGGAACGGACAATATACAAATCAATTTGCGCGTGCTCACATTGAAAACAATATCCAATTCAATTTACAAATATTTCTTTTGGACTTTTTATGAGTTCATACCTTATCTGGTGCTCCTGTCGTTCCAACTCATTTGGCAATTGACCCTCTTTCTTATTGGCCGACGGATTTGGTCAAGAAAACGGACAAAAGACCAATCCGTCATGGTAACACATTATTCGGGAAAAAGGAATGTATCCAAAACAACAACTCAATATCGAATAATGGAACCAATCTTGGCGTGGAGGGCCATGTCAGCACACCAAAGTCAATTCGTTTGGTATCGACGTCTGAGCATTATGTTCAGCAGATATACTTTCATCAACGACCTTGTCCAATTATTTCCCGANCCGACGACTCATGCGTATACCACGAAGAAGAAGAATTCCACAATCTTCCTTCCGTGGTGGTCATTCCAGAAGAGGAATCCGCTCCGAAATTTCTTCTTACTAAAGAACAGATGAATGCCCTTCGAGATTGTGTATTACCACCATCTCTACAGTTGAGACCATGGAAACGTGTTTACAGCCTATCACGCGATGGAGATTCTTTCATTGCCTTTCAGAAATTGGTTGGTGAATGGAATAGTCGAAGTGGACAACATTCCACAATGCTAGTTGTGAGTACTACCCGCGGCGAAGTGATTGGAGGTTATGCCGATATCCCATTTGTAGAAACGACGAAACATCCGAGTGGTGGCGGTGCCGGATCTTGTTTGTTCAAGTTGGAACAAGACACGAGTGAGAAAGAAGCAAAGATTATAGTGTACGGGAAGAGCAATAGTGGTTGCAAAAGGATAGTGTTGGACGCTACACGACGCATCATTGCTTTTGGAGGTGGTGCGAATGAGGGGGGCGACGACAACGGATTTGGTTTGTGTCTTGACGACGGATTTTTGAGAGGTACCACGGCTCGCTGTGAAGCATTTGGAAATGAAAAATTGGTCGACGGAGGAGGTATATTTGAGGTTACAGATGTAGAGGTATGGGGTTTTGTATTTGGGCAGTTATAATGAATCATCAAGAATGGCCTTCACATTTTAATAAGTACTTCTTATTTCGTGCACAAGTCAAGAACACAGAACACTACTTCTTACTCAATGGAACACAAGCCATGACAAATTGTTTATCCTCAAAAGCTCCATCAAATCGAATGTGACGTATGGCACGAAAGAGACGATCAACCCACGCCTTCTAATCAGAGAGCAAATTATCATCGTCAATACTGTCGTCATCGTAATGCTCCACAAGAACCGGCTTATTTGGCACTACTTGATTCTCATCATCAACCTTTGTAGAAATGCCACTGTCAAGTCCCGCCGTCAACAATTCTTCATCTTCCAAGTCGTCCTCTGAAAATTGATTCAACGGAGTATCATTTACAAATTCTTCGACAGTTTGCACATGGTCATCAATGCCAGATGTGAGCATCTCGTCTTCCTCCTCTTGTTCCAGCTCATCTTGTGCCCTAGCATCTAAAACGTTGGTAATGTCAATAGAGTTTTCGATTGTTACATCTCCTACCAACTGAGATGGCAAATATCAACGATATTAAATGAGTGGATAGGGTCAACGATAATAAATGAGTGGAAATGGCATTAATCATTTTGCAGAGCAGTTTCAAAGAAAGCTTACATTGCCTTCGTCATCAACTTCAACATTGTCTTCCTCCGTAGCATACATCACTTTGAAGGCCCTCTCGATGACCTTACGTGCCTCCATGCCGAAATCAATACCTTCTCCGCTCTCCTCCTTTTCCTTGAAAACTTGCAACATGATTTCGATGCCCCTTAGCTTCTCAAAGTAGAAGTTCCTTTCCGACTCCACAGTCTGTAGAGACAACTCAATTTCAGCAATGTTCTCTTCAAATTCAGCGCATTTAGATTGCAGCTCAACGTTTTCAGATTTCAATTGACGATTTTCCTCTTTGAGAGTGCGGATGGCGTCACAGTCTTCGTTGCCGCTCGGTTGTTTGCGCAGCTTAGACGGAAGTGTGCTGCCGGTAGAGGACGTGTTTGCAATATTTTCTTTGCGAGAGGCGTTGGAGGATGACGACGGTGGTCGAGTGGTGCTCGAAGATGCAGCCAGACTTTTTGAGGGACCTACGTCCCCGGGAGCCTTCACAGCCGTACTTGCCGTCACTTCACGTGGAGAAAAAGTCCTTGCTGCCCCGATCGAATTCGCCCTGCCCCCACCACCTTTTCTCCTCTCTACATTTTTGCCTCCCTTGCCCTTGGCTCTCACAGCCACGGGATCATAACCATCCCTTCCCCGACTCATCATCGGACTCGTCTGATCAAAAAACGCCTTGAGCCACTGGCAAAACTCCAAATTATCTTGATACTTCCCCCGAATTAATTTATCCACATCAACATGCTTCCGAATCTTATTTTTATTGAATGCACTTTGAAGCAATTTGTAATTGGCTACGTATTCATGACTCGCTTTGGCTCCCCAGTCGACTTTGGACATGGGTATGGAGTTTGGGAAGAGGTATTCGGTGAGCTGACAAGCGACGGCACCTGAGGCAGTTTGTTCTATTTTGGTTAGGTTGAGATCAAGGAGGTTGTTGAGGAAATCGAGAATGTCTTTCCGTGATGTGAAGTAAGCTCCGTCCATCATTCCTGTTAGAAGAAATGTTTCGAGAACAATCAATTGTTGTTACGACGACAAATCATTATTGGATCGTCCGAATAAAGTTGAGTTACAAATGCAGCATGTGAAATGAATAAACAGCTTTTAATTATCAACGAGTCAAAACTTTTGTCGCGTAGAGTCTCAATTCGAAAAACTATAGTTCGATTTCATTCGTTCGTTCTTACCGATGGCTGCATCCGTGGCGTGACTCATGGTTACGACAGACAACTATGCGTTTATTTTTGCAGCAGGCAGGGGTTTGGCAAAATCGATGACTACCGATTGCAATAGTACTTAACGGCTTCCAGTGCTGTCTTTCGTTCCCTGCCCGTAGAGTTGTTGTGGTCAGATTGTGTATTTTTTGACGCAATCCCAAGGATACGCGTTGGCCCCAAGGAACCACTTTTTTTGTCAAAATAGTTATGGTACAATAGTTGATTTGTCTATGGCTCACAGTTTTTGAAACGAGGAACTTTGTCGGTATCCTAGAAATCAACGACATTCAAAACGAGAAAAGATACAATTTGGTAAATAAGATACGAATACTACCTCTTTTGAAAGTATTTCGTTGATCTTTATATTTTCTTTGCAGATCGTCCGGCTTCCACTGCTGTTATAATATTCCAGGGGACAAACAAGGCGACGGTCACCTTCCGCTCTTTGCATAGCATCTTCTCCAGACACCAGCAGCAGCGGTGGCACACACACACTACAAGTTCGATCTATCAGAGCAATGGATACCGTATTTGGAGTTTCGTACAATGGAGGAGGTGCGTGAAGGCAAGGCTTGTTTGGGATTGGGGCGTGAGAGTCTCGTCGTGGTAGCGTCTGGTCGAGGATGGGTACCATTGGATGATGGTAGAATGAAAATGTGTATTCATCGGTCAAGGGGTGCTTTTCGATTATATTCAGCTATTCTCACAACAAAAATGAGTTGTCTGAAGAGATTAGAACGCATGAAATAAACGTGTATCAGTTGACTGACCTTCAGAATGTTGTGGCAATTAAAAGCCAAGATGTCGGGCCGCTCTTACAAGTCGCGCCGTTCTAACGACGCTTATTTAATCCCCTTCTTATTTCATTTTCCTTTAGTTGTTCTTGCAACGGATCAAGTGAACGCCAGATCTATTCTCATGTATCAACAAAATTTGGATAAGATTGCCGAGTTATCTTCTCATTCCGCCATGGGTGTTTCGGGACCTAATTGCGATCTTGTCAATTTTTCAGAGTGAGTATTTTTACGTGATGTTTAGTAATACTCCTCCATTGCTTTCGTATGAGTCAATGTTGCAATAACAGAAGGGGTCCTTTCAAGGAAACGTTACAGTGGCAGCTATTCAGTGTTACAGTCCCCGATAACGTTTGATATTAACTCAAACAGACTCTTTTTTACCCTCCTGATCGCCGACAGATACATCTCGAAAAACCTTAAACTATACGAACTATCCAACGACGGTCTCAAATTATCCACCCATGCCCAAGCCAACTTCTGCCGTGGAGAACTAGCCAAAGCTCTCCGCAAAGGCCCCTTCCAAGTCAACGTCATCCTCGGCGGATATGACGAAAAGGTCCCCACGGGTGGATCACTCTACGTAATGGATTACTTAGGAAGTTGTGCCAAGGTCAATTACGGAGCGCAGGGATATGCCTCTAACTTTTGTCTCTCCATCATGGACAGGGATTGGGAGGAGGGTTTGACAGAGGAGCAGGCAGTCAAGATTGTAGAGCATTGTATTCGAGAGCTGCAGATGAGGTTTTTGATTAATCAGTCGAATTTTATTATTAAGGTGATCGATAAAGATGGATTAAGGACGCTCAAGTTTGGTGCGGATCCAGCAGATAACTAGTGTGAACGGGAGTATTGAGTACTGGGTGGATTTGGGGGAATATTATCTTTGTGAGAGCCACAATACAATAAAAGATGTATAATCTATTCGCTGCACGATCAATCGTTATTTTCGTAACGTTTGTGTTGAGTGTGTGGTTCGGGACACCTATCATGCACTGTGTTCTTGCTTCCTTCCCGTAGACATTCATTTTGACACAAGCTCTAATCTGCA
>JALLPC010000965.1:0-10785 GCA_036940045.1 Stephanocyclus meneghinianus | reverse complement strand
TCCTACATACACAGGTTATCAACCCTTTTGATACATACTTCCTCCTTGTATACAAACGAGCCACTATGCATGGGTAGGACATACTGAACAAAAATTTGGTTGGTTACATTTTAGGTTGAACCATCTTTATTTTCAGAGGTCCAAGCAGTGCATCTCCAGTGCATGGAGAAGGAGGCATTGTCCTTTCTGACATAGTTCAAAGTTAGTAGTCACTTTGTATATGTCTCATATTATGTCCTCTCCCAAAACAAAGGCACACCAAATTCTACCTTGGTGACTCGGCATTGAAGAAATACATTGTTTTGGTGTTTAATGTGTTTTGGATTGTGATGTGGTTGAGACTTTGCAAAAAGGTGGTCTTGTTTTGCAATTTGCATCTAAAGAGTTAAATATGCTATTAAAATTGGATCTCAAAGGAATTGTTCGCAGCTCCATCGGTTGTCAATCTTGTTATTGCACTTTGCTCCCTGTTTCTCCTGCACTACTTTTAACTGCAAAAATCACCATAATGAAAACTAATCTTTTACACATCTACCAAAGCAATGGCAGGGGCACTGTGCAAGGTTGGTTGTTGGTGTCAGAACACAGTGCTGACATACATCTTCAAGAAAAATCCAGTTTACAGTGAGTCAAGTAGAAGTATGGGGCATGGTAGCATTAGTACAGTAATGACTTCTTTGCTCAGAAGTCTTTGAAGTTGACATGTCTTTAATGGTAATTGGTGATTCTTGTTTGGAAATCAACAAGTGAAACTCGCACAATGTCAAGCATTCTTTAATCGTTTCTGTTCAAGCTTTCAAAATTATCTTTCTTGTGCCCAGTATAGTGTAACCACAAATACCATCAGGAGTAAATTGACATGACTGTGAAAAGATTGTCAAGTTGGTGATGAATGCTGTCTGTTGAGCTACGAAAACGCTCAGCTAATAACTTGGAAAGCATTTTAGGATCAATTTGGTTAAATTTAGCTGTGATTATACTTCTGTCAACTTTTGTGTCGTCGCAACCACCGTAAAAGTGTTATGCAAAGAATATTATCAAAACGTCGTTAAATTGTCTTCAGCGCTTTGTACCTATTATCAAAGTGGCGAAATCGAGAATTATCAAAACCTTCGACAGCGCCCGTCGTCTTATTCCGTTTGTTTCGGGGACAATCCTAGATGGAAAATTTGACGAAAAACCAGTTGGAGACACAGATGGTACGATGTCGCATTTTTGCTGGTCTACTGAGACGAAATCGACTGCTCCATATATAGTGGCATCGAATTGAGTTTCATCAGCAAGCTGTCCAGATATTTTAGTTCCGTTCTGTGTAAAACATCCATAGAGCAAGACTAAACCATTCCCTAGAACAACCATTTCTCCCACGAAGGACCCACCATGAATATGAACTTTTCCCGAGTTCATCACCTTGAGACTGCATCCATTAGCTTTGACACCAGTTCCACCTATGAATTCGCCACCATATATAATAGCTTCAGTCCCAAATCCGTTAACAACTAACGCATCACCGCCGATGCGTCCATGTCCTCCCAGTACTTTTATTCCACTGTAGAATTCTCCATAGCCTGCAGTTTCGGTTGACGATTGACCATTATTTAATTGAATTGCTGCACCTCCGCCAAAATCAGTATTTTCGTCGGCAAAAGATCCCTGGACAACTCCTAACGTGGCGTTGATTGTAGATCCGATGGAAAGACGAATCGCTGGCCATTCACTGTTAGCGGGAGCAATTATATTGCCCCCCTCTACGACCAGTGTTGTTTTGTCAGAAATTACAAGTGACTTGTCACGGAACGAGGTTATATCCGCACTGATTGCATGAGTACCGCCATCATCGAAAACTGCAATACTCGAAAATTCAACCGGACTGCTTGTGTGATATGGGGTGCTCGTCCCGTCATGTGAAGATATTTGAGGTGTTGTTAGTCCCACGACTGTAAAAGGTACGCTAGGCTTCGCACTCGGTAACCGTTGCTTTAATGCTTGGATGTCAACAAAGGGATTTGATACTTCGGGTTCAGAAGGGGATGTATTTGTAGACAAAGAATCAACAGACTCCGTAGCGGGTAAACTGAACACAAGTTTCAGAATATTAAGCACGTTCAGTTTCCTCTGCGCATGAGGAAAGAAGACTGTTGACCATATGGAATGAAAAGAAATAAAAAACTTCCTTCGTCTCTACGCTCTCACCTCAAACCCAAATAAATATTTGTCCGACTTGATTGATAACGCAGGAGAGCACGGGGGGAGATGGCATCCTCTTGCTACAATATTGTTCACAGCTTCGATGAACGATTCGTCCTTCATGCCATCGTCAACAAATTTATTTAATTGAGTTAGGTATTCCCATTCACTAGTAGAATTGTAATAAGATTGCACTGAAAGGAAGCGAAATGAGGAAGACGGAAAAGAAATTAGGGTTATGGGCGACCTGCGGAGTAAGCACCCAACTATAATGATCCCGTTTATAAGCGTTGCCACAACCCAACGTACCTCTATCGATCCACTAGAGAGAAACATGTAATTGATTGAACGAAGGCTGAGGTGTTAATGTCGATCACACTACTCAGAGCCACTATACTCAATCCTAACAGAAACATACCTCGAACATTGCCACGATCTAAGACAAGACACATATGGAAGCATTAGCACTGCGTAAAATAGACACGGAGAAAATACGAACAACTTAAGTATTCACTTCAAAATGCTCACCCATCTAGTCTCCATTGTATTGTTATGGCTACAAATTGCATCCGGGTCTGTGCCTTCATTTCCAGTCAAATTCTACAGTTAAATCTTCATTAACACGGTTAGAAAATACAATCAACAACTGGGGACACCCCAGGAGTCTTACAGAAATTAATGTCTGGAAGTATACTTGGGCGGTTATCGAAAGCGGCACGTGATCCAAGGTGAAAATTTACTTACGAGAAGAGGGCACGGGTTTGAGATTTTGCTATGTGATCGGAAAAGAGCCAATTTTTGTTGGTCATTTAACTAAGGAACTTACATTTGCCCATGTTGCATGTCCCTTTTGTCGATAGTGCGCCCCTGGGTTGGTGAAGGCGAATTACAGATAGACCTCTTCGGTCACGAAATGAATGCACCTCATAAACGAAACTCACCTCCCCCACCAGCAGCAACCAGCAACGTCGGGGTTGTCAGCAGGCGCTGACACATTTCTGGGGTGACATTGAAATGGAGGCGGTGGGGAATCTAAGAGAAAGGGTGCTTCGTACGTCATGGGAATTTCAGCTTCTTTCTGCATCTGCTGATTAACTTTGCACGCCATAAACGACTGCCAGACAGGGCAGGTTTCTAGAGAGTAATCTCGACCGTTTTGTCCGCAGGAATTCCCGATTGAATATTCACCAGCTGCATCCTTTTCGAAGTTCACCTCGTCGCAAGAATCACTGTTGATAGACTCAACCATGGCGTTTCCTAAGAATGCTGCCAAATTGAATAAACCAGCATTAAGTCCTCGCAAACTCATTTCTTGATCGCTAAGAAAAAAGGGCTTGTTTTCTGCCAGTCCATAGAGGGCACTGGTCCTGAGAGCTGAGAGGAAGGAATCAAATCGATATGCCGTGCTAAAATAGGGCATGCCATTGAGTGCCATGTTTTGCGATATGAATATGTTGCTTTCTATCTTTGATCTCTTCGATAGAATCCACTTCTCGGCATATTGATAATCGTAGCGTGGCTGGAGCGCTGATGATGCGGAGATCGACGCAAGATGCAAGCTTCCACGAATATCAAATATTTCAAAGATCAATATCTCAAAGTTTTTCTTCCTTTGCTCCATAAACGGTATTGGTTGGGTAGCACAGTAGAAATCGTCGCATCCCCGCGCGACCAGACTGCTGACGGTGTCGATGAATTTCAAGTCTTTGACTCCTCTATCAACAAACATTTTCAGCTGAGTCATATAGTTCCACTTAGTAGAAACATTGTCGTATGACTGTATGCGATCTATCCATTCGAAAATTGCAACCATCCATTTCAATTCTGGATATGCTAAACCATTTTCCAGAACTTTTACGGTGTCGCAAATAATCTATATAAACAAGGCGGTACAACATCAAAATTCACTACTTGGTCGTTTTTCAGTGAAATCAATTGAAAGCACCTTTGCTTCAAAAGTTACTCACCCACGGAGTTCTGCAAAAATCGATATTGGGGTATCTACTTGGTCTAATGGGGTTTGAGTTGTCAAATCATTGTGGTTTAGTGACAATTAGTTGAAACGAGCGAAGAAGTATACTGTAAATACACACACCTGCCTTCGAGATACGCTCGTTTCCCCAAATGATAATTGACTGTAGCAAAACAAGTGGAGCGTAAAATTGACAAAACTTCGAAATCTGTGAGAGCTTATCTGATCGGACTGTTTAACTTACGTTTACCCATGTTGCAAACATTCTTTGTTGCTAACGCACCGCTTGGATAACATAAAAAGTACGAAGGAGACCTTTAGATGGCGACATGTCTATTGGCAGTCGACGCATTCTATCCATGTCTAAACTCACCGTCCCCAGAAACAGCAGCTACTCGAGAATCCATGATAAGCAATCGCAAGTAAGCTCCTGAAATCAAAAAGACTGTATTCAATTCACGTATGACTCATCCATCTCACCCTTCAACATCTGTTTTCCCCAAAGCACTGGGGTAAGCAACATTTCTAACAAACTGTGCGGAATAGGCGTCCCAATATCCAGAATATAAATGATTTCTCCTTTTTGGCCCGCAATAAAACGGCGGAGGCGGCCTGTATCTAGATTCCTTTCCTTCCTCCGGTTGGTAATTGTATTTTGGATGCGCGGCTGCATCAATTTCCAATGTTGCATCTACTTGACAGGCCATGTCGATGGTATTGTTGGCGCTCACCTCGAAGCAGTGTCGCTTGTCATGATACAAGAGCCCAAACTGACCGCAGGCATTACTCATGGGAAAATACCTGCCGTTGACTGCATTCAATTCACTCAAGACAATTTGACCATTACGACTGGGATTTCCTCCTGTGGCCATTCCATTGAACTCCTCGCATGAGTCAAACTGGATGGCTTCTACCATCGCATTGGCGAGAAATGCACAAATGTTAACAATTGCGTATAGAATGGAGTTTTCCGCGTGAGGATCGTATTGACTGATGTAAAATGCTGTATTATTTGGGTCCTGTACGTATGAATCCGAAGGAGTATTTGAGTTTGCGGATGTGCCATCATTGTGAGTCGAAGAGTCGGGCGGCGTGTAAGGGTTCGTCTGTTTGTGGTAGGATTCTCCGTATATGCCTCCTACGGAGAGGGACCGGAGGGAAGCGAAGAAGTCAGTGTATGTATAAATTCTGCTGGGGCTGGTCTGGCCATTGACGGAGTTTTCCTCTGAATACGATGAAAAGCAGCCAGGAAATAAAAAGCTTTAGTTGGTAAGCTTTTGAGGCACGAGAGAGAAATAAACACGATGATGCACCCACAAACAAGGTCAATCTCGGCTGCTCTCGCCATTCGCTCTCACCGGCATTCGTTGAAAACGCGTTGAGCGTCTGAAACACGAAACTCTCGATCTTTTCTCGTCGGCTGTCGAATTCGTCCTTGACTGCAGCGAACGTGTTGAGCGGTGCCACTTTAATGCGGCGATGCGCCTGGCCATTTGGCTCGTTACGGGACGACGGCCTGGTTGCATTGACTGTTGACACGAGCAGGAAGGCGGCGGCGGCGAAGCCAGCGACCGGTCGTCGTCGGGAGCAGGGCCATCTCATGTTGTGGCCTGCGTGGTTTGTTTGCCACAGCAGCTCACAGCAGGCGGCAGCTCTTAGAGGCTGTTGTGGCAAGCGTTGGTCGTGCGGACATGACGCAGTCGTAGTCATTCGTCTTCTCCGAGGCTCTTCTCCGTCATTTTAAAGTCATAACGACATGGAACCTTTACTCTATCTAAACTCGGATTTTTGCGAGGATTCCTTTTATTCGTATATGAAGGTGGATCAATTATCTCGGATTTCTTCTTTCTCTACTCTCTCCTCGCTCATATTTTTTTGGTGAAGCCTAAAGATGCCACCGAGGCGTATCACCTCCCCGCACCCATTACTCAGGGAACCCCATGCCAGTGGTATAGTATTCTACTCTCGAAACCTCTCCCATAACCACGACCTTCCGCAACCGGTCATAATTCGTTACAACATCGATCGCGCTATCATATTTCATCTCTCGGAGTGAACCCAGTCCACATTTTATCACTACACATCACACCAGTAACATGAAGGTCTTCCTCTCCACTGCAATCCTCGCCGCCGCCTCCGCACAAATCACTCCAGCTCGCCTTCGCTCACAGAACCTCGCCATCCTACCTGAAGAAAATGACGAAATTGATGCAGCCAAATCGGAAATGTGGGGTAACGAGGTAGATTTTGGAAGGTTTGACAAAATCCACGGATTGCGTATGTTGCAAGCCGGCACGTCCTTGTCACTTTCCATGTCGCTGTCCATGTCACTCTCCATGTCACTCTCCATGTCCATGTACACCGGGGTGCCAACGGCCGCCCCCTTTATTGCAGCCCCAGATACGCCAAGTTTAGTCCCGACGTACTATCCCACCACTGAAACCCACACTCCCACCACAGAGACGCAAGCTCCAAGCCCCTCCACACACAGCACTCAAGCGCCCACCATGTCCAAAAGTGGAAAGATGCAAAAGCAGGAATTGTTTGCCTATTCTTGGTCCATCCCGCCCGAATACACTGGACACTTTGAAATATACCAGGGCCATGCA
Source organism: Stephanocyclus meneghinianus (assembly GCA_036940045.1). Lineage (NCBI taxonomy): Eukaryota > Bacillariophyta > Thalassiosirophyceae > Thalassiosirales > Thalassiosiraceae > Stephanocyclus > Stephanocyclus meneghinianus. The sequence continues at coordinate 4,017 of JALLPC010000965.1, read as the reverse complement.
CATGGACCCAAAGCCATGCATACCGACCTTGAACTCATTGATGTTGTTGAACTTGGCACAGGTACCGCCGGTTCCGACTCCGTCTTTTTGCCCAGGGAAGAGTACACCATCGTTGTTGTCAATCAAAATCAAACTATTGGTTTCTGCTGTAATGGAACTCAACCTGGATGGATCTACTTTATGTGGGGCGGACTTGAGTTTGACAAAGTCACAGGAATGTATCAACAGAGGAAGGATAAAGATGAATTCGTTGCAGAGTTTCACAAGAATCCTGGTAAAGTCGACGTAGGAGAAGATGGCGCTTATTTCAAATTTGAGGCAAGGCTCTAACCTTGATATGTGAAGAGAGGGAACTCAAACGTGTTGTTGTGATTGTGGAACGAAGACATGGAGACTCATTTCTTCCAATGGTATTTCTTGTCGACTCTGAAAAGATACACCGCGATGATTTTTGATTTTGTAGATATGGTACCCACCTTTGCATCGGAATGCGTGTAGCGGATCCTGATTTTGATGTGTTGTCTTTGTCCTGGATATATTGTGTATTATTACTTTGCTATGCCAACTAGCATGTGTGATAATTAAGTCCAATTAATTGTTACTCTTTTCACATCAAAACATTTTATTACACGAGGAGGTGAATCAAATCATTTGTTTATAAATAGACCTCTAGCAGAAACATTGAATTGAGACGTACCTCCGAATCTTAACCGACCATTGTGATAGGGTGACAAAAGAGGGTAAGTGCAAGGCCTGAGACTCAGACTCTTGAGGCATGAGGCATTCTAAATCACACCATCTTACTAAAAATGCTTACATTTATTTCACTGTGGAAACTGATGTAAAGATCTGTAAAACAAGGAATGGTCATGGCTGGTTGATCAATCTCACCACTATTTGAATACCTTCAACCAAACAATTAGCACTAGTATGCAATTTTATCAACAGTTTCGCCTCATATCAATGAAACAACAGATCAGTGGTTAATCATGTAGGCAAGGAAGCAGTCAAGTTACCAGTTTAATGAATGGTATTGCCTTACCAGTGTAGGGAAACTACTTTAATTAACTCTTTTAACTGATTAAGAAGGTAGAAGAAGATACTTTCATGCCAATCTTCATTTAGTCATGTTTGAGATGTTTGGCAGGTGGTATTCTCTCACCAGTCCATGCGCAAGTGACATGTATTCTGTCAGTTACACTGTATCCATCTGATTGTTTTCAAACGGACTCTAAAACATCAAGGAAACATTATGTGCAAGACAATCTTCCCTGCCATGACAAGCCTTGCTCTGCGATGGTTGAACACACTTTGTAATTATGGCATAAAAGGGAATGACTTGTTCCTAAAACTTGTAAAGGAAAAATCAAAACCCTAAAATCACATGGTGGCATTCCTTCTTTTCACCAGGGGAAGTAGTAAGGGAATCCAACCATCATCAATTTTACAATGGTGTGGTCTAAACATAATCCCAAGTAGCCATTTTTGCCCACATGGCCCTAAGGTTTATTACTGCTATTAATAGAAAAGTCTGCCACAATACTTTCTTTTGTATGAAATTCAATCTTTATCAATCTTCATACAAACTCAAGGAATTTCCGATTAAAAAACACGACACATTGTGTGAAAAATTCATACCCCAGAGAAAAACACACACATCCAAACAGAGGTGCCCCATCATGCAGCAATAGAACAAAAAATCATTCCAAATAATTTTTTTCTACCCTATGTCATCCACAACAAATTGTAGAAAATCCAAACAATTATGAATTCCATATAAAAATATACATACCCACATGATATGTCATCCTTAAAATCTTCCCCATATCACAAAACTGAGTGGACACGCTATTCCCTTCATTGATTTCTATTGTTTTTTTGTAGTCTGATGAGACCTTAAAATTAATTGAGTCTGTGCAAGGATAGAGTTTGATGCCATACAAACAAATTTCCAAATGGAATTCAATGAACTTACACTCATTTACTACTTTGCTGCCTGGGTACTTCATGCTTCACATTAAAGCAGGTTTTTCATAATAAAGATTCAGGGTACATTTAAAATACATCTCCAAATAGAATGCATACATCTCCAAAACAGTTCAGAACTATAATATGATCCATTATGAAATGATTTAAGCTGTCTGTTCTAATTTGCACTGGACCTTTCTCTTGAATGTGATAAATGCAACATGCCTCCTGTGGAGTTAGTTCATGGCAGCAATTGAAAATATAATATAGGATCAAAATAGTATCAGGGCATATCTCTTAATTTTATAAAAAATATACTTGCATTGCAAAATGAAACTTAACATGCAGTTCTTTAGCCGTCAATTTCATGAAGTATCAATATGACAAATACCATCAAACGTGTACCTTGTCACTGTGATCATGGAACTCATCAGACAGGAGATTGGAATGAAGTTGGAAGGTCTGGGCTCCCACTACTTCAGCCTTTGCCTTCATCTTGTCCCAAAGATCACTAATCACAAAATCATCACTCTTATCTCTTAGCACAGTTATCAAAAACAGAGGGGGAAGAATAAATCTTGTCATCTGAAATGAGCAGCAAATGTTATAAATGAAACAGTGTTACATACATAGCCAATCTATCATGAAAACAAGATCATATTTTTCTAACACTTTTGGCCATGATTTATTACTTGTGGTCATATAAGTAAAACATAGCACCATTTATATACAATCAATATTTCATATGTACAATCTAAACACATATTGTACATGCCTTTCTCCTCAAAAACCTACCTATCTCCTTTTCATACACCTCCACTTCCTTGGCTCCCAGTGCTCAAAATGAAAATCCAATGGGATCTCTGTTCCAGGCACTTCTTTCCTCCCATGCCTATTGGTAAAATGACTCTTCAAATCATCCTCACGCCTCTTCTCCCAACCCATGGACTCCTTCTTTAACCTCTCACAGTATTAGTACCAGTGTGTACAAATTAACATACTATGTACAAACTAATACATAAAGTCATCAGCACATTTCCATTGCAACACACATGACATAACTGTGAGCACAGTCTCAATTATGTGAAGGTTTGCCTGCATGATTTGCCATCATTGCATAATTCGCCAGTATTGCTGCAGCAAAACATAACAGAAGCAAAGACCAAATGGTCTCATGAATTAATTGCCACCTGTTCATTGCAACCTGTCTTTTGCCACTGTCTAGTGGTGGCAAATTATTCTTCTCGTACACAAAAGATCCAACTCTTGTGCACCCATGGGCATCAAACAAGACATCAAAGAGAGCCTAGAGAAATTCGATATCACCAAGATTGATGGCCAACCAACCAATAACGACATGAACCAATCAACATGTGAATTCGAAGCAATGCTCACTACTGTCCCTACCACCAATGGTTGAGGTGATCACAGACACATTGGCATAATCCTCAAAGAGGCTGAATAAATCAAATTCTCCATGGGTGCCACCCCCTTTGCACTCCCTAAGAATCCCAGCCCATTCCTGACCTCAGTCAGCACCAACGAAGCCGATTGTTTGCACCAGATTGCTGAACGCAAACAACTTCTCATCAAGTATGAAACCTACCAAGGATGTTACAGGCAACACATTTCAAAATCATTCAAGCCCTCAACCCCAAATGGCTCACCGTACTATGTAGTGAACATTTTGGCTTCACCCATTGCATCAGAATTGAAATGCTCACATACTTTGAATGGTACTACCCTTGATGGCATTGACACCCAAGAACTCATTTGCACCATGAATGGAGCATGGAATCTGGCTGAAAATCTCGCCACCAAAATCAAATGGGATGACAAAATCAAACAACACATAAGTTTGGCATTCATCCTGACCCCCATCATCACCTTGGAATGACAAGAAATTGACCTAAGCCATTTGTTGGTAGGAATTTTTAAGTAGTAAAAAATATGAATGGGGAGGAAACGAATATCCAGATGATTGGGAATTAAAATTAATTAATTATGAGTTATTTTGACTAATTCAAAACGAGGATTGCCTTTTGGTGA
>JALLPC010000964.1:0-10788 GCA_036940045.1 Stephanocyclus meneghinianus | reverse complement strand
CTTGCTGTTTGAGTATTTGAAGAATTTCAAGCTGACTTTGCTCCTTCCTTTAGTGGGGAAGCTCCCATTTGATATATGCCAAGAATTTGGATCCTGCCTAGTCAAGTAGGGGAAATGCATGAGAATTCCTTTTTCTTCAAACCTTAGATCACCATCTGATCCACTATCAAGTAGAACTTTGATGACTGCATCACTGGGGCAACTCCTGACAGAGTGTTCGATTCTCTGCTTGGTTTGATTCTTGGTTGTCTTTGATACCTTGCTTTGGCTACTGCAGCAGTGACTCTTCCTTCTGGTTCACTACTGCAGGAGGAGCTCATACCATTGAGCTGAGCAGGGTCCAACATTTTGGCAGCTATCTCACTTTGTGTACTTTTGCAAGTTTTTGCTACAAGATTTTTACTATCTTGTGGATGCAAAGTATCAGACTTTTCAAATGTTTGTTACTCTGTAGGATTCAAATATTCTCATCAATTGAAGTGGAACTTACTTTCAAGTCTACTTTATTGGTAGCTTCATTTGGACTGGGGTAAGTGTTAACACATGTATTAGTTTTGTTACATTTTGTACAATTAATTACTAATTTCCCAGCGCTACCATTCTCATCACTTCAGGATGAATTGGAGTCACTGCTAATGCTGTTGCCATCATGCTTGCACTTTTTGTTTGTGTGCTTTAGTTTCTTGTTAGATTTTTCAAGATTTGTGATCTCCACGGACAACTGCACATAGTTGGCATTTCTCTTGTGTGGCGCATTTCCATTGTGGGGGTTTCACTGCATGCTCCTCCTGTGGAGGCTTTTTTGAAGTACTGTCTGAATTATACTTACCGCATTATGCCGTATTATGGGTGTTCTGCATGCCCCCACGCTTCTTGCATAGTGCGCATTGATTGGCATCTTTGTGGGATTTCTTTGGGGTCTGGTCATTGAAAGAGACCATCCTTTTCTTGGAGGAACCACCTCCAGTTGCACTTGCCTTAGACCCTTTGCATTCCTTCTTTGTTGGGAAGGCCTTTTTGATGTGCTCAAGCACTTTGAGTAGCTTGCAGACACTCTGGGGTACCATACCACCCAGGAGCTTGTACTGGTCTTGCCACAGTCTTTGGACCATTCTTAGGATGTGACTTGCTGGGTTGGCATCATTGAACAGTACCACCTCCTTGGTGAGCTTAGTTGCATGCTTGAAGAAGAAGAGGCAGGGCAATAGATCCAAGTAGACATTAAGCTGCTGGATTCTCTGCACAAACTGCCTGATCGGCACTCCATTGGGATTCTTCAACCCACTGCTGATACAAAATTGCTGAGTCTTTGCCATGTCACTCCAGAAAACCATGAGTAGATGGAAGGCTACGCAGTCCATAAAGGAATTTCAAGACCTGTGGTGCTCTTCAGAGTGTTCGACTCCAAATAAGTCAGTCCAGTGGGTCACATCAATTTGTTCCCCTAGGATCTTGCACCAAGGCCTCCTAGCTTCCTCCGTAAGTAGGTTGGAGTAGATCTGGAATACCTGGGCAATGAGAGACTCCATGGTCTCCTTCTTGTGGGCAACAACCTCAGTGGCTTAGTCTACTGCTTTCTTTTCAGGGAGATTTTCATCCCTTCCCCTATAGTTTCTGAAGACCTCAATGGCCTTGGTCAATTTTTTGTCCACTCCTTCTTGACCTTTGTCAACTTTTCAAGAGCTAACTGAAGGCCTTTCTGCCTAATGGCATCAAGGGCTTGTTGGATGTGACTAGGAATTCTGCTTAGACCAAACGGGGTGTGCCACTCCACCTTCTGGTGCAATGTTAACTTCAGTGTGTTGGTACCCAAGTCTACCGCCTCTTGAATCCCATCCTTCTCAGGGATGTACAGGATGGGAGACTTACTCCTACCCACATTCCTCTCACACTCTTGAGGCTTAAGCCCTTCTAGGTCTTCCTTTGCATAACTCATCCTTGTTGCAGCTGCACCAAGACTTGTACAGTAGAATAGAGCCTTAAAAATTCTTCGGGGCACTGTCCACAGGCTTAAAAAATTCTGCCTGTGCAAGCCATCAAAGTAGACAGCTTGCAAACTTGCATTCGTGATTGGAAGGCATCTAACTGATGTAGATGATGGAGCAAACTGAACGATGTATGAGACACACAATATAGAGATCACTCAGCAGAGTTGTGGGAAGATATTGGCTTCCATGTGAGGAGGTAACACAAACAGTTATCAATTGATAGCGACCTAAGCTGTTTGTGATGAAAAATAAATTAAGTAGTGGTTACTATGTGAACGGGTACTTTGGTGGTGGAATGGAAATTATGGGTTTTATCTTAATTGTAAAAATGAAGTGAAAAACTATGATGAAGCAAATGTGCTTCATCATAGAAAAATGAAGCTGTGTAGGATTCTACACAGTTTTGGTATGTTCACACAAATGACTTAGTGGGCTGCTGTGTAGGTTTCTACATTACTTGGTATGAACCCTCAGGCAGCCTAACTTTTGACAGGGAAGCTTTCCTGCTCTGATCTTGCTTGATAGAGAAGGTTCCTGAAGTGTAGCTTCTCTTGTCACAATTAATCATATGAAACATTTATCTTGTCACATTTGTTTCTGTGAAACATACTTGCTAAGAATGTGTTTAAATATGTTGTTTCTGAGAAACTAACATATTATGAGTTTTGCATACTACCTTTGTTCAAGAAAAGGTGCAGAAGACCTTTGGGAGATTCCAGTTGGAAGCTCCTAGAGCTTACAGGTATAAGCAGATTCTTGGTCTATGTCACATTCTAAATTATCCAACTTCCAATCATCTTCCATTTTAATCTCTGCTTCAACAAAAAACATGCACTGCAATATGAAGGGAACATCTATTCAGTTTCAAATCAGAATCAGTTCAGTTTCAGCTCAGTTTTAGTTTATTTTTAGAGTACTTTCTATTCCTTTTTATGTAACTCTTAGTTCTAGTGTCAGTTCAGTTTCAGCTCAGTTTTTTCATTTTAGTGTACTTCAAGTTCAGTTGTATTTCATTCATAGGTTGTGAATAAGTAGACCTGATGTCAACATTTGACATTTCTTTGACTCCTGTGATCACATAATATTATATTGTCCAGTCAATTTTTTACTGTGTACAACTGGTGACCGACATTTTTGTAGAAATATGACAATTTTTAGCAATTCTGAATATCAGATATCCATGTCAAGTGACAAAAATGACTGATATTTTGGAAAAATGTCGGGGGTTTTGGACACCTTACATGACATTTCTACATTGTGGTGGATGCCACTGTGCCAACATGCTCTCACATGTTTGGCGCAAAACAACGCATCTCCAGCATCATGCAGCCCTAGCCACCTCCACACACACAATATCAGCATAAATGAGGCACTGAACAGAAGGTACAGTACATGATTTTACTTGTGAATGCATGATTTTCTAATTTTATTCACTCCTTTTTAATTGATTTAAGAATGTTTTTTCTTTCAAATGCATCATTTTTTGCTTTACTCACTGTTTTTATTTAATTGTGGGTTCACACTAACAGCAACGTTTTAGGTAACAGAGGGGAAAGACAATCTCAGTCACCTGGGATATCAACCAGGACAACGGGGGAGTACAACATGCAAGGTAAGCTCTACATTGCTCTGTTATTTGTTATTCACCTCATTTAAATTATAGTGCTCGTCATTTTTGCTTGTTTAGTTGGAACCTAGATGTTTTTCATACAATTGACATTTACAGAACTCATATTGGAGTTATTTGAGTTTTTCCTGGAGGTGAAAGTTATTTTTCGGATCTATAGTTGCAGTTTGAACCTAAAAGCCATCTATAAGAAGCAATGCCAAATACTGAATTTGCAACTAGATGTGTAGGTTGTAGTGAAACAGATTTATTATGAAAATTCCTATTTGTTGGTTTTCTTCCTAATTTGTGTGAAATAAGATGCAAAACAGCACTCTTGAGGAGCATACAATCTACTACACTTTTGCACTATAAGTTTTGCTGTCTGGCATCATAATATTGGCTCATGTCTTGTGAAGTCATACCAACATTTCAAAAAAATAGACTTTTGTTTCTATCTTAAGTGGATTGAGCATGGTTGACGGAAACAACTAATTTTAAGCCTTTCCAAAAGGACACCCACCATTTTCCCACTCATTTACAAACACTGTGGGGTGACCATCTGGTAGCGCTTCCTCTGATCGCTTCTTCCTTGCAGGGATATCTTCAAAAACACTATCTTGAATGAACTTGTTATTCTTCTTGATGACATTATCCAATGATGAATATTTTCGTACACGAGAAGAAAAGTATTTGTCATAAGGGTTACGGCCAACCCCCTCAGCGAGATGTACGTTGTTATTTGTAATAATCACTCCTTCACTCACTCCCTGCAGGTCAATTCCCACTATAACATGGGCATTTTGAGATTCAAACATTGAAAGTGTATTATTCTGAATGTCAGAATTTCGTTGTCCATTTAAATACTGATTTTGGTATGAACGAACAGCTGCAACACTAATCCCACGGAGGTTGGCAAGTTGTCTGCAGTTGATGTACATAGTGGAACATGAAGTGATAAGCATTTTTCAGAAAGGTAAAAAGAGCCAGTTGGAAAAATGTAGTTGTTCTTGCTGAGCATAGATTGGGGACAACACATCACTTACTGTTCATCAGGATCTTCAACACTTGCCCCACGATGGTATGAGCTGCATGACCACATAGCTTCGCCTGAAAACAAATCAAAGTACTCTTGGGTGGACGAGGCAGGTCCACTGAGAACAGAAGCATTTGAGATCGTATTACTCTTAATGGTGAATCCGCGTGTGTTTTCAATGCGTATGATAATGCTACCCTTTACAACATGATGCATGCTGTCTCCATTACAACGAAAGTCTGGATCAAACACAATTGTCGGGTCTTCAGCCCATTCAACTATTTCCGCAGCAATGGAGTTGGCCTGAGTTTGCAGAAGAGGAGTGTCTTGTAGAAGGTTGTCATGAATTGCCTTAGCAACCATGATCTGAGCATCTGCCACAATGTTTCCAGTGTACTGCATGTCACTGTTGGTAGCAATCCATTCATTTGTGAGGGTGTTGATGAATTGGATCATTGCTCCTCGTGCATCATTTTGCACCACACCGTTGACCACAATCGCAGGAACTTCATTTGTGAAGCATCGAATCTATGTTGCAAAAAAGGTTAAAAGAAAGGAGCAGTGTTTGGCAAATTATGTTTGTCAGTATCAACGCATTAACCAACATTGAGCACTTGCATTTTTGATTAAGTTGTCCTGGATGACAACATCTTTCGAAATCGTAGCCTCATCAGAAGAAATCTCAAATCCCACTCCACCCACAGCAGGTCCTTTACCATGAACAAGGAATGCATAGCAAGGCCCATCAACAACGCGATGTGGATTATTAAAAAGCTTGTACTCGTTGGGATGCGCCTCCTCATCAATGAAACCCGTATTCATGACATCTCTGTATACATTGGCTATGGAAGAGACAAGCTTATTGTACACCTCTGAGGCTGTGGTGTTGCTTCCGCGCAGTTTCATGGAATACACAGGCTGCCGGTGCATGAGTTCCTGGTGATGGTCACAATGAGCCGATATTAGATAATCTATTTGCTCAATTCGCTATGTCGCAAAATGAATTGCTCGAGAAAAAATATCCAACCGAACTAATGATCACACACCTTGACATAAGGAAGAATTTGCCTTGCCGCGCTGAAGCTTCCAAGTACTGGCAAGTCGTGCCTGTTCTGCACCACATTGCAATTCGTTATCTTCAACCCTTTCACATTATTCAAAGCCACAGCAGCAACCTCAAAGTCACGAAATTGAACATTATGAATCCAGACATTTGCATTGTTATTGCCATGAATACCATGATGAGAAGACAAACCAATAGTGCCAGGACCCTTAAGTTGAAAGTTGCTGGCTGCCTCAAAGCTGCGAGAGACAAACTGAGCCGGTCCAGCTTTTGCTATGAATGGAGATGATGCCAGTTCGATGACTGCAAAGAATCGTTGCAGAAGCTAGGATGGAAATGGTATCCCATACCATTAGGATTCAGTTGCAATGAAATAACAGCAGAGATATCACGAAATCACATTGTTCTATCAGCAATGCTTACCGCATGGGAGGGATCCTGCTTGATTGTGAATCCATTCAAATCCAAGGTCACATCTGGAGCTGCTACAACCAACGCTGCAAAGAAACCCAATGAATACTCATTCTTTGCATAAGTGTCACCTCCAACAACCAAAGGATCGAATGCCAGCGCAATATCATCGTCGGAATCGTAGATACTGGGCTTGCTTGGAGCAAATTGCACATTGGAGCAGAGCTTGTAGTTGCCTGGTGTTGAAATGATATACGTTCCAAGATCAAAGTCAGATTGGTGGAGGCATTTGAATCTGGTGGCAGACGCTGCTGCTAGCCCACAAACGAAAGAGAGAGTACGGGTGAGGAGGAACATTTTCATCGGGGGGCTACGTCCTGATATTCCAGACCAGTTCATTTTATAACATCATGTTGGGAAGTGCCATTCACGTTGTTGCATATGACCTTTCCTCTTCCTATTGTAGCAGGGGTACGGTACGATACATGATATATAAAAAGTGATATGAAGGAAGATCAAGTTGATCGTGCTCTTGATCTTGAACGCTCGGGACACCTGGTCTTCGGCAGATATGGGATGACCATGTTAGCTAAACCACACAGGGACACAAGTTTGGGGATAGCAAAGCGAGGACAACACAAGATATGTCTAAAAGTCATAGCGAACACCCGGCATCAAACGTTGAATTGCTTACATCGGCTAAAGATACATAATATTTCCATCAAAAGAATACTCCCGTCGTAATAATATTTCGATTCCGAAACACCCCGCAGCAGAATTGATCGACGTACGCTCTGGAGTCATATTGGTGCATTCACTCCGTTAAATATGTCGAACCTTGATCTCTTCAAGGCTCAGGTTTCTGTATCAAATGTCACCATGATACCCCATGTAAAAATGAACGAGAGGGCACCATTGACGAGTATTTGAATGACGCACGGTGGCAAGCACTTCTAGAAGATAATCTCAAGTCAGTTCTAGGATATCGGCAGTGTTACTGAAAATTGGAAAAAAAGATAGTCATCTGCATTAGACACAACTTGTCAAAATAATGGCTGGATGCGCAATCTTGATATGGTATAGTAGGTAAGTCACAGCCTCTGCCAAGAAAATCTAATCTTCCAACCTATTTCTGTTCTGCCACAGAACGACAAAATTGAGGGGAGAATGGCAATGTTTAAAATATCACACTATCAACTTATTTCGACAAAAATCTAATGCAAACGCAGTCACTTTCATATCAAAGAAACACTAATGAATATCATCACAAACAAACCATCACGCATCGCACATTAGGAAACTGGTTCACGGGAGACAACTCACGAACCGTCGCCAACGGCCGACGAGTTTGACCAAGGACACAAGTACGAGGTGCCAATTTCATTTCAACAATACATTTTTGACGTCCACGAAAGCTGTGGAAAGATGTCCACTTGTTGACATTGTCGAGACTGTGTCTCCATCGACGGTACTCTTTTGGATAGAATTTGTAGTCTTCGGTGTGGAACTTTATGGATTGCAGTTCTTCGTCGGTGATCGGCTCGAGATTGTAGGAGGTAGAAAAACCATGATGAAGATCACTGCCCCCCGCATGGATTACCAGAGTCTCTCCTTCGTTCTTCTTCCATTTTCATGGCGATAGATTGCTATACTGTTGATTTCGAGTCGTCCTGCGTGTCACTGATTAGGTCAGGGCCAGAATCACTTGTAGAAGAGCGATCACACATGTACTGAATGACAGTCATCGTAGTTCGTTCTCCACCCCAGCCATCTCGTTGCCGATATAGCCCGCCTTGTCTGGAAATAACGTAGAGTAACCAAAGTCGCCCAAACATACCCATATTGGTTTCAAAGGACGTAACGGACGTGCCCCCACCACACTATCTTTATAGATTCTCAGCAATTCAAAGTCAAGGCTGTCCGCATACCAATACTGATAATTCGAATGAGCTTGACCACTCAGTAGTAGACTCAGCAATTCCACTCGAATGCAATCGTGCACATCGGGCATCCCTTCAGGCGAATTTCTTGCCCTTGCTCCGCTTCTCTAAATAACGCAACGTCTCTTGGCACTGACACCCCACCAATGCCACTTTGGACTTCACCCGACAATCAAACAGCCTATCGAAGTACGTAGATCCATGACAACGAGCAATAGTCTCGAGGAACAAGGCACAACCACCGAATGTCTCGAATATTCGTGAGAGAAGAATGAACGCGAACCTCTTTCCCGTCTCTTGCTTGAGGAAATATCAGTGCATCGTTGTTGGCCGTGTCAGGTTCCCGCGAGCAGACGCGACATTGACCAACGCGACTTTGCATGTTGAGTCGGCTCATGTTAAATTCAACTTCGTCTTCCTGGGTTAACACATGTTTTTTTTGACTACGAGCATGCCGTCTATCCATTTCGGCTAGTTCTTTGGAACATCGAAGCGGCATGGATTCCGCAGCGATGAAAATGAGGGCAGAAAGCACCTCCTTCAGACGTTTGGGGAACTCTTCCTTCCGCTGTTCAGGCGTCAATTCATGAAATTGCGTTACATCTGAGTCACAGGTGACCGTGGATCCTCGAATGGACGCACCCGAATACAATATGGCCGTAACGATGGACAAGAGAGCGGAAAATCCGTTGCAATGGAAGGGAAAAAGTCCCTTGATCGCTTTGAGAGGCCCATCTCGAATAATTTGCGGATGAGACCGTCGAACGATATCTCACTCCTCGTCGAAGGGAGAAGCCACCGCTCGGCCGCTTCCGCATTCCGAGAGGAGAAAGCCAGTTCGTAGCCACGAGAGGGGAATAGTGGTCATCATTTCCTCATCATCGCTGTCGTCGTCGTTCTCCACCTTTTCTGGCCCAAACGATATCCATGTGATAACCCGACCTGTCTGCGGGACTAAAAAACACCGTCACATCGATCGTGGAATCCTCCCATACGACATTCCCTTCTTCCTCCTCTAGCTCCTCACGAAACAGCGAAACCGTGGCAACACAATCACCCCTTCATCCCCCATCTTCCTCTCTTCAACACAAGACTTGACCTCCCGCCGATTCCCCGCCACCTCGCGAAACACCGGCACAAAAGCATTATTGTCATCATCCGATATCGACGCCCCGCTATCATTCCCTTCCCACGGCATCGCTACCACCACACGATTTTCATTCTCTCTCCCCTCCCGACGATTCCGATGCCTCGACGCCTTCCTCGGCGAAGCCTCCTCCATCATATTCACAAACGGTTCGTTCCAATCGAATAACGCTTCGCTCTCCCCTCGCGAACGGTGGTCGTCGTCGTCGTCCTCGTCGTCGTCCCCTGCAGGAGCTTCGGGCACCTCTCCCAAAGCCCGAACGAGCATGCGACTCTCCTCCTGGTTCAACGGACGACCTTGCAACAGACGCGACAACAATTACGAGATGAGAGGATGGAGGTGCGCCAGCGGAGCAACGGCGGGAGAATCATTGTCGTCGTGGGGGTTGATAAGATTCCAAACGGAGGGATTCGCGATTCCGAAGTTCGGCTTGGTCGTTATGGGGGTCTTAGCGTTGTCCGAGTTGTTGCAGTCGACGGTTGGCCGAGGGCGGAGGGGGGAGGTACGGGGGGATTCGACTTGGCGTTGGGAGAGGTTGGGACGGGAAGCGTCAAAGGGGTGGAGGGGTAGAGGGGTATAGGGCGGTCCTGTTGGGGGCTGGGCGGTGGATCTGTTGCATCTAAGCCTTGGCCTCCTTGAGTCAATGACTAAGGGCATCTTTTAATTCCTAGAGGTGCATAACAGGAATACGTGACGTCACTATTCCTGATATTATTAGTATTTTTAGCGAACTTTCTGTGACGTCACTGGCGATAGTCGTATTACACTTATTTTTGAGCATCTCTTAGGCTGTGATTTTGTTCGTCGAATGGCGGATAGCGAACAGCCATTCTGGCGATTAAAAGTAACTTTTTGTGCTATTAACAGAAATCATGATTTTGTATTTTATTGTAGAAAAATTGGGGTAGGATGACTGCCCCAAGGTAAATATACCCTAATTACCCAATAAGGCACCATAGAGTACCATAAGTTTATGACCATAAATGACTGAAGATCGAAAGCACTTGAAAATTGTCTGATATACATGTTCAGTTAAATTCCTATGTATGGTACAGTAGTTGTCAACAAGTAGAGTACATTATAGTATGTACCTACATACTTCTCACATTCCATGGTAGGGTATCTCTACCCAGAGGTATGGCTAAAGTTTTCCCTTCATTGCAAAAATGGCCATCCAATATGAAGCAATATCACAGTCTAATGGACCACAATTGATATGGATAAAATCCTCATTCAATTATTTTAAGAACAACCACTAATATGATTGTAATCAATAAAATCTAAGGCTGCATTATTTGCAATTGTAATATCAAAACAAAACTGTGGGGAAGATTGTCATTTCACTACTGGCATGACATGGGGCAACTTTGCCAGTCAATCCTGCTTTCTTTTAGTGTTTGTTGGTGACAGTTGGGCCAAGGTGGTGCTCCAGATTGTGGCTGGTGAGGGCTGCTACAAAAAGACTGTTAAAAAACATCAGAAGCATCAGGTACTATACAGACCGCAGTCCCTTCACCATAACTTTTGGCATGAAGTGGATGGAAGTGGTTGCTTGGGATTGCAAGGTAGATGGGATTTGATGTGCAAGAGGAGGGAG
>JALLPC010000963.1:0-10800 GCA_036940045.1 Stephanocyclus meneghinianus | reverse complement strand
CTCCTGTAATCTCCATTCTTACCAGTAACTTTTTATCTCCAACCGGCTTAGGTCAGTATGGCTTCTTGCCATTGAACACAAGGTTGCTGATCTTATACGTGTGTTCTTGTTGACCACGTTTCTCCTTTCTGTTGTTGGCTGCTGATTGTCTGTGCCATTGTCTCTTGATGAGGGCAAAATTGATCTTGGCTTTCTGCCAAAAAATCTGTCCATGTCAAAGGTTAATTGGCCCGGCGTGAGAGTCACGTTGGATGGAGTTGTGGTACGGATGGCCCATGCACAAGCTTGGATGAGCATTGCAACATCATCTTCCCAGTCATCTCCTTGGTAGAGTGATGTGTTGTAGCAATTGTGAGGTGGAGACACTCTACAACTGCTCATTCAGTTGGGTTCTTGACCATCGTTGGGCTGGAATTTCTCACCTCGTGAATTCATTTCCGTTATCATTTCCCATTGTGTTGGGACGGGGGAAGCAACAGAGCCAACACAAATTGAATTTTTTGGCACAGCTACAAGAATTTGCTGTTGGGATGAGTGTGAGTTCAGGCCAATTTGTGGCGGCATTTACCATAGTAAGTATGTGTATTTTGTAGTCTGTTAGTTCTTGCATGACATCATTTTTGATGCGGACTGTTCAAGGTCCAGCACAGTCCATGTATACTTTCTCAAAAGGATCCTCATCTCTCAGTGATGAGACTAGTGGCATCTGGCCATAGTGACCTTTTCCTGTGATTTTGTGTCACATGTCTTAATGTGGTTTTCAACCTGTCTGTGCATTCCTTTCCACTTCAAGGTCTGTGATAAAGAGTTCAGAGTACACGTGACTCCTGGGTGATGAAGGTTGGAGTGTTACAATTTGATTATCCTAGCTTGAAGCTTGGTGGGTACCCATATTTTTCCTTTGACCATCTAGACGTCTGTGCCTCATAGAGTGGTAAGTGATACCATCTTATAATTGTGACATACTAGGTCCTGAAGCTTTTGGTCTTGGTTTTGTTCTTTCCTGATCCTAGCCATGTCCAGCGGGAAGTCTGTGTTTATTTCATGATCTAGTTCATTAATTGTGTAAACCTCTTGAAGTAATGAGTCAGAGATTGCATCTCGCATGCGGAGTCTACTAAGTCCATCTGCTATGTGTTCGAATTTAGCGTGGTATATCTGATCTAGAGCCATGATTTGTCAGAGTGCATGAAGATTTGCATGTTGTGTTTCAGCCCTTGTGATGTTCATATGGTCACATCAAACCGTTACTTTGCATCCGTTGATGATTGCATGGAAATGCTTACATGTTTTGTATGCTGCAAGAAGCTCTTGTTCTCCAACTGGGTTCTTCAGCTGAGCCTCATTGAACTTTCCGGAAAAGGTGCTCATGACTTGTTTGACTCCCTTTTGTACTTGAGTAAATAGTGCCCCCATTGCGTATTTTTGTGATGCATCTGGGTATATGATGTAGGGTAAATTAGGGTCTGGGTATACACAAAGTATCACATTCGCTACAGCCAAAGGAGTGGCATTAACAACTCCCTGTGATCATAATCCCACTTGAAAGGCACATCCCATATCCTTCTTGGTTAACTTTGTTGCTTAATTGAGGACATAATTCTTGATGAAATTGATTGTTCCCAGGAATCCTCAAGTCTTCTTAATATTGGATTGTGGCATCAGCTTGAGTATAGCTTCGACATGCTTCGTCGTAGGCTTGAATCCCTTCTGTCTCAAACAGAAACAAAGAACTCAACTTCTATTGTGCATAATGTGCTCTTCTCTGAGTTTACTTGCATTCCTGAATCTAGGAGACATTCACAGATTTTGCTCAAGATTGTTCAATGTTCCACAAATGCATTGCCCTTTCCATGAAAGACATCATTAATGTAAGTTTGAGTCTTCCAAACTGCATTGGCTGAAAGACTCCTACCATGCATGACTGGAATATATCACTTGCTAGCATAATTACCATAGGGCGCATGCAACTTTCAAAAAATCCATATGAGGTAACAATTATTAGAATTCCTCATGACATTGCTCAGAGAGGAATCAATAGATAGCCCATGTTGAGATCTATGACAGAGGTGAAAACCAATCCACTGATATCCTGCATGATGGAAGTGGATATTCCTTGCACTACAAGCACTGGTTGATTTGACAAAATCAATCACGAGTCTGATGTTACCATTCTTCTTGGGGATCCCAAAAGCTGGCGAGGTCCATTCGCATTCTTTGATTTCATCTGTGGATAATTTGTGGATCACCAGATACTGCACTGATGATTTAGTTCCTTCTTGAAGACTTCCCTGTTCTTTAATTCGACTGGATAGGGCTTGGACCAAATTGGCTTGGCACCTTCAATTTAAATTATTGTGACCGGAAATTCTTTTGATTCCTTGTGCTTCCCTTTGAAGAGTGGTTCATTGGTCTTGAAAACTAGTAAAAGTTCTTTCTGCTGTTCCATGTATAAGTTTTGGCAGTTTGCAGCCACCTCCTCTAAGTTTGCTTCCTTGTAGTTGGTCAGTTGGAGTGATTCAATGGCATTGGCTTCCTCCATCCTCTCTACTGGTCCCACCAATTTTTTAACTGGAAGGAGTCTAGAGGGCTGTTTAGTTAACCTGCTCTTCTGGCTACGGATTCTTTCTTCCATCCAATAGTCTCTTGGGACCATTGAAATTTGACTCTCCTCCCAGGTTATAGTTCCTTTGTGAATACTGGTATCTTGGTCAAGCCGTTGCATAAACTCTCATCCCATGTTTACCCCGTAAGCCATTTCAATACCGAATTCTCATGGAATCACCATTAAAGTGATAGTGAATGCACAATTCTGTGAGAGACATGGTAACATGATGTCATTGATTTGTACCCTACAATTTGTAGTGAATGTCCCGGCCACTGTCAAGAATGATTTTGAATGAGATGTTTCTCTGGAAAGTCCCAAGGTGTCCGCAAGTTCATAGCTGATTAATTCTTTGTCTTTGCAGCATTGATCCAGTTGTGCTCTACATGTGACTCTTTCATTCTTATTGGGCAAAGTGATTATGGTTATAGGAGCCCTGTCTTGGAGCTCCCACTTGCTACCACTTCCATAACTTCACCAACTGTCCATCACTGCTGACTACTGAGTCATCATCCTCATCTTCAAAGTGAACGGTAGGTGTTTTATTCTTTCTGGATCCTTGTGTTTCTGTGCTGGCTGCTTCTCCTGTCTTTGTTGCCTTTGTTTTTGCAGACATGCATGCTTTGTCCTTGTTTGCTTTGTTGTTTGGGCGTTGACTCACTTGTGATTGCCATGGATATGACAGATTGTGTAGTCAGCTTTGTCGCTGCCTTGACTTGCATTTCTGTGTCTGTTGCCCACTTTTTGTTGATTGTCTGACTTTGGCTCCTCTCACACTCGCCTTCGCCCCAAGTCCCATGTCTTTTACAATCTCTAGCATAACATGAAAATGTCTGTTCTATCTCAAAGTTGTTTGCCCCCCAGTGCCATGTATTCGATTCTGGCATTGGTGCTTAGATTTTGTGGAATGATCCTTTGCACCATGTCCCTGTTGGTGAATTTGGTTGCATCTTGTGAGAGGAGGGGTATCATGTCCTTTATGTTGTATAACCTTTTAACCCCTGTCTCTAGATCCTTTCCAGAGTACTTTAGCCTCCCTTCTTCCATCGCAAACCTTTGTTTGTTGATGTTATCTTTGCCCAGGTAAGCTTCGTTGAAATTCTGAATTGCCTCCTTGAATTTTCCTTTGGAAGGTGGAAGTGCCTGTTGCCGGATTACTAATCCTGTTTTTGACTTTGTTGACCCCCATGTCAGTACATTTGGCAGTCAGAGCTCACGCTCCAACTTGGCACAGCTTCTCCCATTTTCCTTCCTCGAAAAGATTCTATCATGTTCCAAGTTGGATAAGTTGCTTTCCAGAGTCAAAAGGATCTCCTTGGATTTGCCATCCCAGTATGTGTGTGCTTTTTCGTCAACCATGTCTCCATCTTTGTCTTTGAATGTCACCTTAACTTTGCATTCACTAGGATGGACAGGTTTGATTTTGAAAATCAACAAAGTTATGGTTTGGTTGCTTATGAATTGGTTTGCCTTTTTTGGTTTCCTGTCTTTGCGGTTGCTTTTATAACCTTTCTTGGTCATGTTTCCGAGGACTGTGGATAGCCTTTGATGTCATGTTAAATTGATCAAAGTGTCCTATTCGTCTCAGGACTATAATTAGTAATTGAAGTAACTGACAATCAAATTGAATAAATTGTAATAAATTTAGTTTATCCGATTACTTTTGCTGATCATGGCTTTGAATTAGAAAACTAGAAATCAAGGCATCAGTAACCAACATTACTGTCTTAATAATAGTAAACTACTGAGTAAGCAGTAATTACTGAGTAATTACTTTGTAATTTGCAGCTTAGTTTTAAATCATGGATTTCCACATACAACTTACCTATAACTGTTGGTATCATGGTCCCCATCAGTGATATTCTTATAGTATTTTTCACAACTGTGGGTATGTAGCATGGAAATCTCCACAAAAAATTATCTAACTACAAATGACGGATATGTCTGTCCATCACCAAAATATTTCCACAAGCTTGAAGGGCCGAGTCACCAGAATCCTTCTTGACATGACAGGACACCATCACAATCAAATCGTAATTAAGTGGCCACAAATCATCACTATGACCACATCCAACACTGCCCCAACCTTAGTCTTTGCTGTCTCTGAATTTTCTGTCACTTCCCTTCATTCTCCCATCCCTGTCCCTGCACCACCCACGATTATGTCCCCATCAATGGTGCTGCCTATGATGTTCCCCTGACAATGGTGCAGCCTGACGCTGCTTACAATGGCACTACCTACAATTGAACTGCCTGCAATGGCACCACCTATGATGGTGCTGCCTATGATGACACCGCCTATGATGGTGCCACCTCTGATGGCGCTGCCTACAATGGTGCCACCTCTGATGGCACTGCCTACAGTGGCATCACCTATGATGGCACCACTGACAATGGCCCAGCACAGGATGGTGCCTCTGATGATGGCACTGAAAAACAGAGGGGTTGTCCATATTTTGATGCATTTTTGTCATTTTTATCTTCCCACTTACCAATTCTGATGTTGCAGAGATGGCTGAATCTACCAATAGGAATATCTGAGCCCCCAGGAAAGATAACAACCGGCTGATATGTCCCACTTCTCTGACCACTTAAACAACAACAGAGAATGTAGAAAAAGCAGTAAGATTTTTCATTCTTTGATGCATTTACACATTTTTCACTTTGCCAATTACAAATATCCATGTTGCCATGATGGCCAAATTCACCAGCAGGGATATCTTGTCTCCCAGACAAAAAAGAGGCATTTGCCTCCCAACTCTCTGGCAACCTTAATGCCAACAGAGACTGTAAAAAAGCAGTGAGATTGAAGAATTTTTGATGGGGCTTTTAATTTAAACCTTTTTTGTAATTTTCAATGGATGTGCTTTCATTTAAGTTTTGCTTTTCTCATTTCTTAGTGGTCTGTCATGGGGTAGTAACTGACACAACAAACCATTTCACAATCATTCTGCTCTTGGGGGTGGGATAATTTTTTCTGTGTCTCTCTTTTTCCAGATCCAGTTTTTGCTCTCTAAAAGGGTGGTGTGATGTTTCACTTCCTGTCTTGTTGATTGTTGGGTTAATTGTTAAGTCGTACTTTTTTCATAACAAACGAGGAAACATAAAAACAGACCCTAATCTATATAATTGACAAAAATATGTGAGCACAAGTTACATTATTTTGTTGCTAGCTCCCTACTAGTTAAACTCATTACAAGCTGTCACATAGAGATAAACATGTCTTGGCACAAATTTTTCATTCTCTCTACCTATTCTATTTTGGTTTTTTGTTAGACCTTTCAATCTCATAGTGTTTTCTTGTTTTTATTACATAGTTTTCTACGCATAGTACGTAAAGTAAATTTGGTTCTTGTGAGGGTAGAGCACCCAAATCAGAAATAGTCATAGTTTAATATCTGTCTTAGTCATTTTATGTATTAATCATTTTTTGCAACACTAGCTTTTTTAAGAAGTAGTTAGACCTTTCTGAATAAAAGTTTCAAGTTTTTATTTTCCTTTTTTCAGATCTTTCTGAGTTATTTAGAGACTTTGTAGGTAAAACTGGGTGAAACATGGTGTGGAACCATTATTGGATATATTCATAATCATCTTGCACATTTCATCATTAGAGCATTCCCGGTATTTCACAAATCTGAAATCAGAACATGTGAGCCATCACAAATGGATTTTGTGAGGGCTGTAGTACATTAGATAATTAGACTTTGCAAAAATTGTGATGTTTGTGTCCTCAGTTGATCATGTCACGAAAATCTTAAAAATGTGTGACGGCCTCTTTCCTCTTTCCATACTTACTAAAAAGGTGTGAGCAAACATGTTATGAATGATTTAATACAAAAATGGTCATTTTAGTTTTTGCCATCTTACTGCTCTAATGACCATTTTAAAGACATAGTTATTGTGCTAGCATACCTTTGATTAGTATATTTTGAATGGTTGTCAAGTTATTGCTCGCATTCTTTTCATCAGAGAGCTCATATAAATTGTTACTCAAAGAAAATGAATGTTCAAAATTGGTGAGTGAAATCTTCATCTATTTTGAGTTTCAGTGTAAAAACCATGTACTAAATGAGCATCTTGATGAGTCTTTATGCACAAAAATAGTAGTGGTGCAATTATTACTGGATAGGTTACCTCAAACTGTACCTTAATACTAAGTACCCTATTTATTGGAAAGCTACACTTAGTTATATGAATTTTAGGAAGAGGGCTGGATGTCTCACAATTTTTGTATGTTTGTATAGAATATATTCTGATGTCTGGTGACATGAGTCACAATGTTTTTGTTTGTGAATGATCAAAGTTTGGGAATGCTCCATCTTGAGGCGTGAAAGGAAACTGGTGATGACTATTTTATTTTTGCGCATTCATATTATGATTCATGTAGAATGCATTGGTATCAATTCATTTCTTGTACTACTATTATTACAAGAAAGCAAGGATTTCCCAGAAAGTACCAGTCCTTCAAAGAGTACATTTTCCTGTTTTGGGACTTCATTTTGGTTCAAGTACATTAAAGTACCAAAATTTGAAAATGTACTAATTTCTGATTTCTCATTGATTTCATCCCAGATATTACGTGAAGAGGTACCAAAATCATTAAGAGCACCAACCAACAGTTTGGTACTTTTTTAGTATCAGTAGATATTCCAGGTATTGGTACCTAAATCTAATGTTAGGAAAGTACTGTATTCAATGTTGGCAGGTACCAATAGGTACTCATAATGGTACATTTTTGCAACTGATTGGATTAGGCCTTGAAGAATGACTCATATCTGCTTTATATCATTTCTATGTCACACCACCCATGAACCATTTATGACATAATCTGTTATAGCTATTTTTCCTAAGAATTCAGCATTCCTAGGACTAGCTACTAAATAATCTTGTGACGTCACCTTCATTTTATTAGGACATTCCAAAAGTTTTGCAAATAAACTGTAGATTATTCAAAAGAAAACAAACTTGAAAAATTCTCAGGATTGAACTCTCATCTCTTAATATTCACTGGCTCTTGGAGGCATTAATTAATATTAGTAATTTCTAGTGTAGATTGTTGAGAATTTTTTGTTCATTCCATCCCTTACTCTACTGATATCCATGCGCTACTGCTACTAACAGTTTTTTCTGGATTTTCTAGTTTGTCCTCAGATTAGCAGTTTGTTTAATTGTCCAGATAGTTTCAAGGCTGACTGTTTTTCCAGATTATCTAGTAAGTCTTTAGATTATTATATATAATTGTCAAATTAGCCTCAAGGCTGATTGTTTTTCTGGATTATCCAGTTAGTATTATGATTATTACCTGCTACAATTTAAACTGAGAATTTCCCAGTTCATTTCAGATATTTCTAATGTAGAAATATGTACATGTTCTACGTAATGCACCCTTTCCCCGCACATTTTGGTCAAGACATGGTTCATCACATGAGTGAAGCACACTTCGTTAATGCCGTTGCCAACAGTAATGTTATCAAGGCATCATGTGACATGACAACAGTGTTAATGTGTCTCGTAAAATGACAAAAGTATGATGGCATCACATGGCATGACAATAATATTAAAAGCAATTAAGTGTGTTGCCTCTTCAAGATGATTGCAGGGGTGCTCTTCACTCATGTATGGTGTAGAAATATTGGGCATTCACCCATGTTCATGAGGAAGGCAGCTGCAGTAAGGGAGCCAACCAATGAAATTCTAGGCCTTGTTGGCCCTGTTGAAAGAGATTTTACAAACACTGGAAAGTCTTTATAAGATTTCCTTGTCAACAAAAATCACAATTTCTCTCACCAATACAATGCAGTTCAAGATTACTTGGACTTGCTTGCAAAACCTGTTGGGTTGCTTGGAACATTGGAAGACTGGGCAAGTCGACTTGCATCTATCCAGAGAAGCATTGCTCCCAGAGCCAATAATGTAGTGTGTCTTTTGTTTGCAGCAGATCGTGGCATGGCAAGGGATATAGCCAATGGAGGAATGGGTTGTTCTGCTTACCCTTCACCTGTGAGTAGAAAAGTTGTCATGGGATTAGGCAATGGTCTTGCTGGGGCATCTGTGATAGAAATATGTAATCATGTCAACCAGTGTGTGGTAGATGTAGGGTTGGATGACAGGATATCAACGTGCAAGTGGTCGGGGAAAACTGTACAGCCCATGGAGAATAAAATAAATCAAGGAAAAACTTCTGCAGTGTAAATGGTACGACTTCCAAAGAAGTTGATCAATGTATCCGCACAGGTAAAATGGAAACAGCAAAGGCTATTGATGAGATTAGCTGCAAAGTTAACATTTTTGGAGAAATTGTGATAGGGAACACTACAACATCATCGACATTGATAGCTATCCTGAGGGGAAAGAATCCAAGCAATTTGTGTGGTAGCAGGGCGTCTACATCTCATGGCGGAGTGAACTATGCAATTATTACAAAGAAAATAGCTATTGTTGAAGAAGCAACTAAGTATCATGGTGCATCAAAAATGAATGGGCAACCATACAAGGCCTTTGAGGTGATCAGTGGTGCCAAAATTGCAGGGATGTTTGGCGGAATGCTGGAAACATCCAAACAAAATGTTCCAATCCTTTTTGATGGATTCATTTGCTCCACGGCTGCAATGATTGCCTGCCTAATCAATCCTTTGGTGAGCAGAGCACTTTTATTTGCTATTGAATCAACGGAAAAGGGCCAATCCATTCCTCTTGAAGATATGACAAAGATAGCATTGACCAATGACCTTCCTCCTCTGGAAGGTCATGCACTACATGTGAAGCTGAGAATCAGCAAGGGTTGGGTGGACTGACAAAAATTCCTTTGATGAGATCAGCATGTGCTACACTTTTTGATTGGAACTCTTGAAGAGGTACTCAATTTAGAAGGCACCAATGGGTACAAGTGCTGAAATTTACTCTTCAATCAAGCATGATTAAAAAAGTCTAACTGTGATGAGATGGCAAAAATTTACTTTATCATTTAATATATCCCCTTTTATCTTTTGTCTTTATCAGTTGCTGTTGTGTCAAACACGATGGACACATTGGGCAGCATTGCAATTTATTTAGATTTTTGTCAAGAATTCAGCACTGCAAATGTATTGTCATTGAGCAACACATCGATCAATGGTTGTTGTGCAGTAATTTCATCACTCTTTCATTTTGGTTTCATTGCATGTCTATTGTTTGTAAAAAGCACTTTACATTGAAATGTACTGGTTGAGTTCTGTTTCTGCTGAGTTGGTAGACATTCCAATAATTTAAATTGCCTTGCAATTCATAAACATATCCAAGAAATGTTGCCACTCATTTTCAGTCATCCACAGGCTCAAGGATGATTTCAGAGCTGTTCTCTAATGTTTTGTTAAGGTCAGAGTGTGTTTATAGTTTTATTGAAATATCATCAGTATAGGAATGTGGAACGGCAACCTATCTTTCAGGTCACTCTTGAAGTAAAAATTTCAATGTTTCATGATGTGGGTATTTATGAGAAAGGGCTATCAAATACCCAGCAGAATATAGCAAGTAACCCACCATAATTTCTTCCAGTCTCTTCAATTCATTCTCCCTGTTTGTACTACCATGAAAAAGGTCACAACTTACATTTGCCCATAGAAATCCAGCTCTTTGGTCATTCATACTACTCAAAAGCCAAAAAGGACTGGCAATTGCCATTGAATTCATTAACAACACTCAATCCAGGGCATGATGTGAGCCATCTGATTTGACATACTTTGACCTCCAGTTGCTGCTCCCAATACATATGCAGGGCCCTTTATTGCATGCCACAAAACGTTCTTCATGTTTGGCTGATGCATGTTTTACTGACTGGAGTACTCTCATAATATTCTTCCTTCTCAAGTTCTCCTTCAGCTGAAATGCAGGTCCAAGACTGCTGCAATGAACAGGAATGTTATTTTGTATTTGTTTTTTTTAACAATACATTAGACAAATGACTAAGACCTGGAACAAAAATATCTGAAGTAATACCGGGTATGTGATGAATGAGTGCGGTCACATATCACTTTGACTGAACCAATTGGAGCAATATTTTTCCCAATGTGATTCAAAACATCAGCTACTTTTGAAACAACAGGTAAAGTGACCCTTGTTATCTCTCTGGCAATATCATCACATTTCCTTTGTGAAGCATTTCTATCTTCTAAAATGGAGAAACACACCTTTAGTTCTGATGTAATATTCTTTAAGGG
>JALLPC010000962.1:0-10802 GCA_036940045.1 Stephanocyclus meneghinianus | reverse complement strand
TTGGAGGTCACGACAGTCTTCCGCACCCGCACACAAACAAGCAAGCATGAGTAAATCATGAATCATGGCAGTCTACCTATCAACTACATCATTGACAGGACAAGAAACACGAATTCAACAAAAAACATGAAGCACTCAATTATTATCCTAGCAAGTTTCTCTCTCGCATTACGCTGCGATGGCACAAGAGCGCTTCTGCCCAATCCGCCTTCGTCGGCGTCATCGCCCCATAAAAAAATCCGACAGCACGCACACTCGTCGTATCTGCATTCGACTTCGCCGAGCAAAGGAACCGTCCATGACGAATCATCCACCTCGCATCACCGTCGGGCCACGCACGCTCTCCTGTTTTCCTCGTGGACGGACGGCATCGCGCCCAATCGGAACGTTCGCTCCTTCCTCAAATACTGCTTGCTCAGAAAAATGTTGAGCGACGAACAATCTCGACGAGAATTCGAATTGAAGTCGTCGGCGGAGTTCAGCCCATGCTGTGGACCCGATATCGATGCAATGAATAATCTGGAGTGCGTGGATGCGCTGATTCGAAGAGGACAGCGGCTACTGGGGACGTTTGGTCTCGCCTCGAAGGAAGAGGAATTCGAAATGTGGTCGGAGGAAGTGCTGGGATATCTTCTTAAGGAAGAAAATCATGATTCCCTCGATCTAAGACTGTTGTATATTCCCACGGCGATGTATGCTCTTAATCCTCAAAGTTCCAACACACCGGGAAAGCAAAGGCAACGTGCACGAGCAGATGGGAAGAAGAGGAGGGATCAAATTATGAGCTTGCTTGATGAGTTGTTGAATGGTATTATTGGCGCTCAAAGCGCCAAGATGAATGTTTGTGCCATCACTTTGGACCTAGACGATGGATCCTTGAAACAACCCGTAGGTTTTCGTAATCCAGCATTCATTCCCAAGGTAAGGTATCACTTACTTTACATATGTTACAATCTGCAATAACACACGGTGGAAGGCTACTGACGTCGAGTTACGAAATGAACGCGCAGGACGATAAAATAGCTCTCTCCGAGTGGAATCCACACATAATATACGTTGAAGGCGGAAACACCTTTTGGCTGCAGCACTGCATAGAAAAAGGAAACTATTCAACGTTACTTAAGGAGGCCTGCACCGGCCCGAATGGTTCCGTGTACTGCGGAAAAAGCGCGGGGGCAATAGTCGCTGGCAAAAGTATTGAAACGGCGACGTGGAAAGGATGGGATGATCCTTCGGTTGTACCTGGCAGAGAAAGCTATGACCGATGGATTGGTTGCGCGGGGTTGGGATTCGTCGGGGACGAGTCGTTCTTTCCGCACTATGGCAGTGAATGGAGGGATCTAGTGAAAGAGAAAACGGCATCAGGAACAATGAGCGATACGACTACGTGTTTGCATGAGGAAGAGGTCTGTTGTATTGTTGCCGAACCTAGACATAGGTTTGTTCTGGGTGGCAGATGTAATGCGGAACAGTTTTAAGTTCTATGACACCACAACCTACCGCAAGTAATGCTTTGACAAGTATTTGAATCATTCATGGCCCGATACTTGAATGATTTTTCTTCTAATCGTCGTTGTCACTTCTCCCTCCTGTGCTTTCTTCTTCTGAGTCCTCGTCATATCCAACTGAGACTCCACCATTTTCTCGGAGAAGTCGCGAAACATCGCTGTCTGCACCGTGAATTTCTTCAGCTAACCACAACGCAGTGCATCCTTTTCCATTATTGGTTCTCGAATTGATATCCACTTTCAGCTTGTTGCCTCTTCTTCGCACAGTTCTTTCGTTATTATGTTGTAGATTGTCATCCCTATTGTCGTCTATTTCCAAAAGCAGCTTCAAAATTTCTAAATGACCACCCCTTGCTGCCTCGTGCAATGGCTGCCAGCCATTCATGTCCTTAAGTGAGATTAGCGAGTTACGATTCGTCAGAAGTAGGTTCTTCATCTTAAAGATCTGAAAATAGGGCTCATCTCTGACCTACCTGCTGACGAAACGGAGCGGAGGCTGCAGCAATACTTACCAAAGAAGTTGAGGAATTCAATACCGATTCCAATTCTTCAAGTTGGCGTTGAAAAACAGACAAATCGTTCGCTTGTGCAGCGTAGTGTAAAATATTGCCACCCTCTTGCACAGTAATAGTTTCTTCAGAGACACCTTCGTCCACTTCTTCTCCGACCATCTGCACAATCAGCGCAGGAGTGTAAATCAGCCTCCTCCTGCCCATCATCGTCGCCAAAGAACCATCTTCGGTTATCAAAAACACGTAGACGAATGCCACCATGATGCCATGAACGATCTCGTTGATCCGATATCCCATGAAGATACCGAACGCGAGATGAACCAACGGCACGTATCGGCCTTGCACGGGGAATAAATTGATGTTCACTTGTCTGTCCGGATCTCGCAACGAGTCCAGCGTCAAAATCGCGTATTCGAGCGTCCTCGTAAACAACGGTTGCAGCACCGATCGATCCAGGTCGAAGGCGTGCAGAATGGGATGAAGGAGACTCGTTTCTGCCACGAGCAGGTAACTCCCGACGATGAGAAGGGAGCAGCACAGCATGGCGAACAAGCAGTCGGACATTGTGTGATGTCCACGTCGTTGCCTCCCTCCTCCGTAACTCGCGTCGTGGGGATTCATTTCGTAACTAGATGTTGATAGTATCATGGAATACAGCAAAAATAACACGGGGAAGTCAACGAGAGTGCCCGGTCCAGCCCATGAGAACGATGTGATTATACGCCAGAGCTCCAAGTGAGGCGATTTGACTCTATCCCAAAGGAAGATTAGTTGATGTTCTGGAATGACGTCGAGAGTGTTGAGGGTGGTTACCAACAGAGACAGCGAGAACCAAGTTCGTGTTATTGGCGGCAGGCCGTTGTAATATTCAAGTATCGGTTCAAAAAAGGGGGGTGCTTCCTCGTGCTCGTTGGGGTGACGATGGGGATGGTTCATGGTGAATCTCTCGAAGGTTGTTTGCTGTCACTTGCCGGAGGTTCCCCTCTATGATTGATTTGGATGATTGTGGCGGCTGTTGGTGTCGTGAAAGAAGAACCCGTTTTTGCAGAAGTCATGCAGAACTGCAGAAGAATTGAGGAGGATCAAGGAAGGAAGATCCATGCCTGTCAAGGCTTGTGATGGAGCATTCATGTTCTATTCTTGTTGTAAGGGCGACGCTCTCTACCGTATATTACGGTGAGAAGGACACACCCTAGTGAAGGCCACAATTTGCAGAATCTCATATCTTGCTCTAGGTATGGGATGGTATGGTGCCATACCATATTATAATACAGTATGATGTACAATTCAAATAATATACATATTATATACATGGTACCATATATGGTACCATACGTAACATCCTCATAACATCCTCGTAACATCTCTTGCCCTTTTCTCTACCTGGTACGTTTCCTTATGGGACTAGAAACCGGCAACTTTTATTTACTCCTTTTTACCTTTCCAATGAAGAGATTTATTTTGTACTTGAAAGGATACATCATAATATTTCTTGCCCCCACCGCCAATCAATTTTGGGGTTGCCAGAAAAACCTAAACATGAACATAACAATATAATATATAGCGTTCTTCCCTCCAGGTCGACAATCCATCTCTTGTTTCGACTTGATTTCCTCTCGCTATGGTACAACTAAACGCGATAAACATCTCGGCAAACCCGCCGGGACAATTCGACGACGCCCCCGAAGGCGACGAAGCGGCAGTTCCGATGGAAATTCTGAGTCCACAGCAATCGGATGACGAATTCGTGGCCTCCATCAGAGCAAAAATGATGCTCTCGCTGCCGGACCCCGCTCATTCTCCGAACGACGACGAGAACCGCATCATAACACCCTACGAGCCCGATCTCACCGAATACCATGACGACGACGACGACGACGACTTGTTCGACCTCATAGACGACCAAGACGACGACGCCTTTCACAACCCATCCTGCAACTCCTCGCTAAAAACCAACCTCGCCTCCGTCTCCTCCGCCCGCATCAACCTCGACGACAAAAACATGTCCCACGCCGTCTCCAACGCCGTCACAAAAATGCAACATCTCGAAAGCTCCAAACGCAAATCTCACACGGGACGAGACGATCGCGCCACGAGCGAGCAATGCTTGGATCCGCGCACTCGATTGATCCTGTTTCGAATGTTATCGAACGGGTTTTTGGAGTTGATCGATGGGTGTTTGAGTACCGGAAAGGAGGCGAATGTTTATTACGCCAAGGCGGGGAGGGGCGGGGCTTCTTGGATGGCGAGGTCGGCTGCGGTGAGCGGGGATTGTGAGGGGAGCGCGGGCGGTGATTGTTATGCCAATGTTACGTTCGCTCCGTTGTTGTCGCCTCATGTTACGGAGTATGCCATCAAGATATACAAGACTTCGATTTTGGTTTTTAAGGATAGAGACAAGTATGTTTCGGGAGAGCATCGTTGGAGGAAGGGATATTGTGAGTTTTATAGTTTGTCGGTGTTATTCTTCGGCGTTCTGCTCGCTCTCTCTCTCTCATGTCCTCGTCATCGATCTCAATCGCCATCACCGTCAAGGCAAATCCAACCCACGGAAAATGGTCAAAGTATGGGCCGAAAAAGAAATGCGCAACTATCGCCGCATCCATAACGCCGGCATCCCCTGTCCGGCGCCGATCCTTCTCAAAAGCCACGTTCTCATCATGGAATTTCTCGGCGAGAACGGCTGGCCTTCTCCCCGCATCCGAGATGCCAATTTGAGCGAAAAACGTTTGCGCGAGGCATACGTGCAGACCGTTGTCATTATGAGACGCATGTTTCGCCGGTGCAAATTGGTCCACGGGGATCTGTCCGAGTACAATCTGCTTTGGCATAGAAATGAAGTCTATGTGATTGATGTATCGCAGAGTGTGGAGTCGGATCATCCGTCCGCACTGGACTTTTTGAGGAAGGATGTCTCCAATGTGAATGAGTTCTTTCGAAAAATGGCGAATTTGAATGTGATGACGACGAGGCAACTGTTTGATTTCATCACTTCGACGGTGATAGAGGATACGCCCGACGCCGAGTCTGCAGCGCTCGATGCTGTTATGAAATGCGTCAATTCGAATGCTGTCATGATGGAAAATGCTACTGAGAATGAGCGAAGGGCACAACATCAGCAAGAATCGGTAGATGAAGCGGTATTCATGTCACAGTTTCTCCCTAGAAGTCTTAACCAGGTTGCTGATTATGAAGTAGGAAAGATTGAAGAAGGAGATGTGGAGGAAACATATGCTCAAGCTGTGGCGGCTCTCACTGGAAATGAGGATGTAGTGATGGCAGCATCGAAAAAGACTTCCGTTCGTGTCTCTTTCCAACCTACAGTTGACGGTGAAGAAGACAACCCCTCCGACGGTGAACTCGGAAACGATGAAAGTGATGGAGAAAATAGCAGCGATGAGGAATCCGATGATTGCGAAGAAACGGACCAATCGTTCAAGGCATGCATGACTCCCGAAGAAAGAGCGGCAGCGAGGGAAGCGGAAAAGGCACTGCGTAAATCCAACAAAAAAGCAGCGAAGGAGGCACAAAGTGAAAAGCGAAAGAATAAAATCAAAAAGAAGGACAAACAGAGAGCAATCAATAAGACGAAAGGGAACAAAAAGAAGAAATAAACAGTGTTGTGATATAAAAATGACACTAGTAGTTAAGAATGCACAACTATGGTGAATGGCACAGATCATAAACATTAAGAGACTTCTCCTCCTTGAGAGAATCACTGTCAAACAAATAGTCTTGTTTTGTGTGTCCTAAACCTGCACCGCTTATTTTGGTGTCATGATCAAAAGACATATCGAAGGATGAGTTTGTCTTGAGATCGATTGAAAGATTCTGAAAACCTAAACTTTCAACATTAACATCTTCTTCTGATTGAGATGATTGGCTGGAATCGCCCTTTTCTTCAAATCTATCAGTTTGATTTTTGTTCAAAGCAGTTAACGTCGCGTCCACCGGCTCGTTCGTCGTATGAAACGCGTCTGCACAGTCAGGTTCGTCCTCAACCAAGCCCTCATCAAGAGTAGAGCCGTTTTCTGCTTTGTTCCCTCTCTGCTTTGCTCTCAGCTCTCTTGCAAACGGCATATCTTCTACAGAACAAATGCACTTGTTCAAATCACCCTTTCGTCCATTCGCCCCATTCTCGTTCCCATCGCCTCGCTCCGCTTTCCCCAACAACCCACAAAAAACATCATGAATCTTCTCCTCCATAAAATACACCGTAAACTCCCCCTCGCACCAAGGCCTGCAAACATTCAACAAAACCCTCAACTCGTCCAACCGCGCCCGGACCCCCCTCCTCCTCCCCATCTTCTTCGCCAACGCGTCATCCCCCACCCCCTCCCGAAACGCCTTGCTCTTCCCCACGTTCTGCCACGCCCATTCGAACTGCAACGCGGCGATCTTGCTCTCGAATCCGGCGACGATGCAGCAAAACGTCCAGGGCCGTCCGGAGCGACGCGTGCGTCGCGCTCCGCCGTTTTTGAGGAGGCCGTTGTGTTGTCGCAGGCGGCGTGCGGGGTGGGAGGTGTATCCGATGTAGGTTTTGACGGGGTGGGAGGGGTCGAGGGAGCGGAGGAGGTAGCAGTGATTGTGTGCGGGCGAGGCGGGATGGGAGGAGGATTCGAGGGTGGATGCGGTGGTCGGTGGAGTGTTGGATGTGACTTTGGTGGATTTTCTGTGTCCCCACTTTCGAGTGCGCGTTGTATTTTTACGTTTGAATGTCTTTTGTTTTGGGGATGGGATGCGAGGAGATGCCGCGCTCGATTCCATGTCGTTTTCTGTGTAGATTGCCGCATAAGGTTCATTGTCATGGATGTGTGTCTCGGGCTGGCGATCCACGGGCGATTTTTTGTATGGGGACGGACCGGGTATCCCAGACGACGAGGATGAACAATCGCAATCCTCTCTTTGACTGTCATGTTCCATAACACTGCATATTTCAATGTCTGAGCAAGAACTTTGTAGATCATTAATGTATTGCGATGATCTTGCGTGGCCGGTGGCAAATGTGCCCGGTAACAACGATGAATCCATCGAAGAAATCGACGATTCCTCAACGCAGCGATCATCCAGTTCGGCTGAATCTTCCGATGGGCTTGTCTGCACTGATCCATAGAAGGGTCCCATTCCATGCGGCAAGTCAACCAGTCCGCTACTGCTACTGTCGCTGCTGCTACTGTCGCTGTTGCTACTGTCGCTGCTGCTAGTGTCATCAAGAAGAATGACGACCCTCTCTTGGTGAATCGTGCTGCTATCTCTTGCGCTCATGTTCGCCACCGTTGGTGATTGACAAGATTGGGAGTTCATTAAGGCAAAGCATGCAAGCGCGGAGAAGGTCAACATCGACTTGTTGTTATGATGGATTGTCGGCGCGCAAGCATCCATCCGCGTTTCCCAGGCTTTTTCCTCAGCAATTTGGCGCGGTCGCCATTCATATCAAATTTCTCATTTATTTACGAGAATTGTCTTTAAATTTCTTGGTATCCGTCGTTATTTTGCCCACTTTATTTCCGTGATCTGTACCTACTTGCTTTCGAATATGCCCACTCAGTCACTGCCAATTGTCACCAGACAAAAAATGAACTGCACGCCATCAAGAACTCGCGCAGCATGCAGCGTCGCTCTAGCCACTCGTCGCATCGCAGGCAGTCATCTTTCGGGATGAGGCGTGAGCCACGACATACTTTTCTTTGTCCCTAATCTCTCCCCACTGGCTTGTGTGTTTTGTTATGGTAGTGACCGAACACTAGATATCCGAGCCAACAGTCGATGTTTTCTCATGGTGTCCTTTCTCGTTGCCAACACGATAAATAACAATCCATAGATCAAACGATGATGCGACAATTAATGGCCAACGACGGCGCCACAAACAAATTGGCGTTGCGACGTGTCACAGCAAAAGTTTGCACTTCGAAAAAGAGACCAATGCAGTCCTCTCGATGTCTCGTTTGGGTTCTTCTCTTAATATGCCATGGATCAACAAGGAATTCTGCACATGCATTCTCCTTCATTGTATCAAAACCGTCTTCACATAAATTGCAATCATCAAATTCCAAGTCAAACATAAGACCAATTGCGCCCCCGAATCAATTTGACCGAACATTATCATGGTGTACAGAGCGAATGACTGATTTAGAACAGCAACCAGACATACACCCAACTCAATCGCAGTCTACAACAGCCTCCTTGCCCACGCTCTATCCACACTTTGCAAGGATCCTCAAAGAAAACGGATTCACGACGCCCACTCCCATTCAAAAAAGTTCCTACCCGCGCGCCAAGAACGGAGAAAACTTATTGCTCATCGCCGCCACGGGCAGCGGCAAAACTCTCGCCTACCTCCTACCATCCCTCCCCCGCACCCTCCACCCCCACCCCAACCCCAACGACACCCCAACGAAAAAAACCTGCCTCGTCGTCGCGCCCACGCGAGAACTCGCCGCCCAACTGGCACGAGACGCATCCCTCCTCCTCCCGCACGACCCCCGCTCCGCCTCCTTCCCCCCCGTCCTCCTCGCCGTGCGCGGCATCCCTCCCCCCGCTCCCTCCCTTCTCGCTCACGCCGCCGTCCTCGTAGGCACGCCCCATGAACTCCACGCGGTCTTGACTCGCATCGGCGGCGCCTCCCGTTTCGTCTCCGGCGACGCGCTGTCGACCGTCGTCCTGGACGAGGTGGACGTGCTGTTGCCTTCGTCTCCCAAGACCTTACGCACCGCCTTCGACGCTTCGCGAGGCGGCGCCGACGACGACCGACGACGACGCGACGAATGGAATCGGGAACGACGGCGGAAGGTGCGCGCGGCGCAGCGTCGCGGCGTCGAATTTCGCGGCGGGTCCGACGTACGAGGCAAAGCTTCCGTCGATTTCTCCGAGGGAGCGGAGGTGTTGACGCCGACGGAGCGGATATTGCGTCTGGTCGCCTCGGCGCGTTTTGTGGGGGGCGAGGAGAGGATGGGACTGCAGTTGTTGGCGGGGAGCGCCACGGCGAGTCGTTCGACGCTCGATCGGTTGAATAGGGCTTTGAGGTGTGCTTCGTCGGAGGGGGGTGTCATTGGGATGGGAGAAACGATGGATGCGGTTTGGAGGGGGGATGTCAAGGTGTGTCGTGCGGAAGCCGACGACGGGGACCTCACGGAAGCCGAGGAAAAAAATAACGCCTTTGATGTCGCATCTCGTGAATCGTCTCATACCATTCGAGCGGTGACGGTACCGTCGGTCGTCGAACATAGATACGTCGCCATGCCGAAGGAGTCCGTTACGAATGCTCACGAAATTCTTTCTCGTGTCGCGCTGGTGATTCGTCGGCTTCAACCCCAAACATCCCTAGTCTTCATTTGTGGAGAATTCAGTCGATCTATAGCCAAGGAGAAAAAGAAGGAGGCGCCCAACGTCAAGGGGAAAACATCCCAGGCTCGACGAGATGCCAAACGAACACGGCTATTTATCGAGAGGCTCAAAGAGGATACCGAACAGGGTGAAAAGAGCGGTTTACCGGAGCCGCTGTCGGTACGAAGCGCGTGTTCCATATTGCAATCGATGGGAATCGATGCACAGCCAATGCACGTTGCTCTGGGACTGGAGCCCAATGCCAATGACGTCATGGATGGCAGTTTCGGCGATGGTAGCATTAATGAGGTGGAATTGCCTCCAGTTTTGGTTACTTTTGAAGGTGAGCATTTTCATTGTTCATTTTTCTTGGTCATTGGTGTTGATGTTGGTTTGGCTAAGTTTCCATGTCACACCGAAAGGGTCTGCGCGTGGGCTCCATTTTGATGGAGTCGACATTGTGTTTGTCGTGGGACGACCTACCTCAGCAGCATCGTATCTCCATCTTGCAGGACGCGTCGGTCGTGCCATCCCAAAGCTAGATGCCGACATGAATAATCACAAAGTGGAGGTTCGTCCAGGTGTCATTGTTTCCTTTTGCTCCAAAGGACGAGTTGCTGAGTTGGACAAGTGGACGAAACAAGTCGGTGGTACTGAGTTGAAAGAAATAATTTGAGGAAACAATGCTCTAGGTACCTCGTGCATTGCTGGTAATGTCTAGTGGGGACAGGAAAGGCTTATCGTAAAATCCCGTGCACTAGGATCACCGGATCATAAGCATCCACTGCTCACTCTGTGATATGGGATGTTTTTGATCTCATAGGGAGTCCTTACAGCATGTTATTTTTATGTGCCCGTCCGTAGCAAGAGGAAAATGTCAGGAATCTATGCTAACTCACAATTCAATTAAATGGTTTCCAACGACCACAATACTCATAGTCCATGGAATTGCATTAGAAATAGTCCAACTGTTTTATTGCAATTCAATAATTGAAGATAAATCAGTCCAGTGCTTGCATGGCTGTATCTTAGTCTTAAAAGCCTTGTAGTTTTGGCACAAGTCAGAATTGAATTTGAACCAGTGGCTGGAGTTAGAGCCCCTGTTGACATGTTGGGCTATTCCTATGTTCTATTATGCACGTTTCGACTGAAAATCATTGGACACAAAGTGTCAGATAGTCTGTCCATAGCTTATTCCAAAGGATAGTAAACATGATCATTATGTTGTCCCACAAATTTCAACCTTTCACCACTTGAATCTCACATCAATATTGGCATTGAAAACACACCAACATATTTTCGACCTAATCCCTTTTTTGGTAGGAGATTTTAACAGTAGAAGACAAAAGGAATGTCCAGATGATTGGAATTAAAAATATCAACTATTTTACTAGTTGAAACTGAGGACTGGCGAATATTAGTCATCATGGTTTTATCATGTAAATTACATGATAAAACC
>JALLPC010000961.1:0-10802 GCA_036940045.1 Stephanocyclus meneghinianus | reverse complement strand
CGCTCTTCCGATCTTTATGTTTTTGGGAATGCTCCATTATAATCTTTGATAATCTCGAAATAAAATTCCCGTGAACTTGATCGCATCGTAGCAATCCTGTGCCCGCATCACAACATTCACACCAACAAAATTCTAACAAAATTCTAACAAAATCCCACCCTCATTCGTGGAACCACCCCGAAACAGCCGCAAAGACGAGAATCCCCGACCATGGCAAAATCCGCCAACCCGCTGGACCTCTATCGGCGGCAACAACGCAAAAAAGAACTAAAGAAGAACAAAACCGCCCGCATCTCCGCTCGCGACGCCAAAGTCGCCGCCACTGGAAGCATCGATGAGATCCAAGCCGAAATTTCGGCGTTGGAACGTCGTCGCGATCGATTCGGGAAGGGCGGGCGCGATGACGACGATGACGACGATGACGGCGGCGGCGGTGGCGGCAACGACGACTCAAAGGGAGGGCTGGATTCTATGCAAATCAAGAAACTGGAACGATTGCGCAAGGAACTCAAAATAGTTCAGGCGGAGTCCTCTAAACGCGCCGAGCTGGCGGCACAGCAGCGAATCGAGGAGGAGAAGGCTCGATTGGCCTCCATGCGAACTCTCGAAGGCGTCAAGGCATTGAATGAATCGAAGTATTCCTTGGTGGAGCGATATGCCTCTGTGTACTACGATCCCGTGATGAATCCGTATGGGGTGCCGCCTCCGGGCCAGCCAAAGTTGTTTTACACGCGGGACGGAGGGACCACCATGGATTTAGGGCAAGCGCTGGTTCCGGACAGGTGGAAGGATAAGATGGAAGAACGTGATGAACAGGGCAGGGATGAAAAGAAACGAAAAAGATTGTGGGATGATGCCGGCGGGGATCGGATGCAACATGAACTCAGTGGGAATCATCAAATCCTGGACGTTTCGGTTCCCGTTGAAGGGATGCAACAATTTCATCCCACGCCACCGCCGCCGCCGTTGCCTCCACCACCGCCTGCTTCGTTTCCAGTTCCACCGTCACATTTGCCGCCGCCGCCCCCACCGCCGATGCAGCCTCCCTATCAACTCGTTCAACCTAACTTAGTCTCGCAACCACAGCCAGGACTCATTCCTCCGCCTCCGCCACCATTACCTCCTCAACCTCCGTCTTTTTCGGCGCCACCTCCCCCTCCCATTCCACCACCACTACCGCCACCACCCATTCAGAAAGCAATCCCAGCCCTACCAGCCCCGTCACAAGCCGTCCTTCGTGCATCCAAAAAGATCAAATCGAAACTTATTGCCGACATTTGGGCATCCCAAGAAGAAATGGAATACGATCAAACACTGGAAGGAATCAATGATTTTACACAAGACCAACAACCACAGGCGAATGAACCCTATCTTCCACGATGGCAACGCAACAAACTCAAGAAGAAGGAAAAAAACGATACTGCCGATAAATTTGATCCATGTTGTCCCTCCTCGGACGGGTACGCTGAATATCGCAATCGAGAACAGATTGAACGACAGTCGGTGGAGAACAGAAATAGACAAAAACAACAAACCAATAAACCTCATCCGACACACGATGGAGCAACTGCCACGACTCATTTTCAGCAGTATGATCCACAAACACCCACGTGGTATTACCGGGACAATTCCTCGGGAGCCATTCAAGGTCCTTTTGCGGGGGTGCAGATGCATGCTTGGAAAAGCGCCGGGTTTTTCCCCGAAACGACTCCCGTGCGAAGGGGAAAGGAGGGGGGATTTGTTTCGTTGGGACAGGTTGATTTTATGACGATTCCTCCTCCACCGCCACCGCCCGTTCCTCCCTCGGAAGGAGAGGGAGGAGAAGGTCAAGAAGAAGAGGGATCGATGAATCAGGATGAAACGGATGTAACAAGTGAAGGACCCGATGAATCTTTGGCAATGAGAGAGTCAGGGGTTGACCAGCCGACTGCAGAAGAGCAAGACGCGCCGAATCACTTCTCGGAAGCAGAGATTGTAGAACCAAGACCATCCGATGCTGAAAGTAATGATGCGGAAGACAACAACCAATATCGAGACTTTGAAGCTGACCATTCTGATGAACGAGAAGTGGACGTGTGTCTCCCTCCTCCATCGGATCATGAAGAGGATCGACCCGAAGTTGATATATGTGTTCCTCCTCCGTCGGATGATGAAGATGATAGGCCAGAAGTGGATGTGTGCCTCCCTCCTCCATCGGATGACGAGGATGGCTACGATGATGTAGAACGGGATAATTCTGCATACTATCCTCCTCCGGACGACGATGAACATGTTGCCCATGTACCATATCCAATTGACGTCGAGTATCCGATAACATCTGATGATGCAGTTCCTTACCCCATCGATGTGGAGTATCCCGTTGACGATGCATACGCCTATCCAGACACAGAAGAAGAGTATGGTGCTTATGAGGTGCCTGCGGTAGCTCCTTATCCCGGTGCAGAAATGATGCCAACTTCAGATGCGCAGGAGAAGAGTGGGGAGAAGCCTCCCGTAATGGAGAACAGCAAAAAGAAGTATGACGGAGATAAGGTTGTTGTTGGCTTTGTGCCTTCTACGGTCAAAAGGAAGGGGGCTACATCTGAAAAAGGCAAGAAATCGAATCTCAAGCCGGAAAAGTAAACTAAAATGACGTTTCGACTTCTAACATTGAAATAACATACTATTGTTATTTAAGCGGTACTACATGACACCAACACAAAATCTCTGATAACGATCATACCATCTAGTCCGCCAATTCTCCATACTTTCATCAACGAGAGAATCAACATACTTCAAACAGGCCATATCATTCAAATCAAGTCGAAACCTCTCCTTCAACCCTCTCACTGCCTCTTCTGGAGTTCCACGAAAGCATGCCAAATCTTCATTGCCCTCCATGAGCATCTCCACGAGCAAACTAATTTGATAACAGTTTTTCCGCAACTCGATGAATGTTTTGTAGCATAATTCACGAAACTTGGCAAAAGTGCGACTATCCGGTCCGTCCATTAGGCTTACAAAATCTCTCGTGAGTTTGAAGGGGGCACTTTCGAAGCCACTATTTTTTCCGGGACTCGAGAGGAAATAGAAACCAAAGTCTGAGTGTGAAGAACACGAACAGAAGTTTCATGAATTATTGAGGAGGTTCATTAAGAAAATTAAATGCAAACAATTTTACCGATGTGGATAATATGCCCTTTATTGTCCAGCAGAATGTTTCCATTGTGTCTATCTTTGATTTGCATCAAGAAACATACTATTGAGTAGGCCTGCACATCGACGGAGAGGTACGAGTGAGAGTTTTAAGGCACCAGAGGCTGGTTCACAAAGCATTCTTTTGTCAGAACTTACTGCTAAGCTTTCAACGAAATTTGCCTTGGCATTACATAGTGCATTGGAT
This sequence comes from Stephanocyclus meneghinianus, assembly GCA_036940045.1. NCBI lineage: Eukaryota > Bacillariophyta > Thalassiosirophyceae > Thalassiosirales > Thalassiosiraceae > Stephanocyclus > Stephanocyclus meneghinianus. The sequence continues at coordinate 7,420 of JALLPC010000961.1, read as the reverse complement.
CCTTGAGATCCAAAGTGTTGGGTGTAAAAGCTTTTGAGATCGGTGAAGTCAGGGTCGTTCCGTTTTAGAGAGTCGATCGATATTGTATCGGGAACACATTCTATGACTACAAGAGATAAAATGGCACAGGGAAGGAAATTTCAGATAACTCTTGGAAACTATTGAACCACGATCAAAATCGAATCAATATATACTTACTTCCACCTCGGCCGGTCAGCGCAACGATTTCATATGGATACAACCAAACGGGTACATTTGCCTTCGCCAAAATCAACGCCATGCGCTGAATGAGTTGAGATGCCAGTTGTTCCTGGCGAAGGTCATCATTGGACTTGATCAGAATTGGAAGTAATCTCCAGCCATCATGTGATCCGTAAGCAGATGACTTGCGCAGTCGTTCAGTCTTTGTGTTCCAATCTTCTTTAAACACAACAGTCGGAGCTGGGCCGTTGGCAAAAGCTTGATTCACAACTTCTCCAGGGGCTGAATCGCTTCGTTCGATATTCTTGGAGGAGGGAGGCAAAGCAACACTTTTCCGTTGTTTAGCTTGCGGCGAGTTGTCGTCACTGTCCTCTTCAGTTATTTCGTCAATGAAGTTCATTCTCTTTCTTAACTTGACACTTGGTTTTCTCGCAGATGTCGGGGTTGACCATTGGCCCATTGTCGATTCAGATGTCTTTTCAATTTTGGTGGGTGTTTGTGGAACCTCTAGCGGGCTTGCTTGAACAGCATTCAAATTATTCTTAATATTGTCGGTCGCTGACGGAACCAATCGAGGTATGTCACCAGATGGCTCATGCAAGGGGGAAGAAGGGTCTCCTAGTGGAGGCGGAGGACAGAGCTCAAAGAGCAGACCATCATGATCATTGTGACTTCCATTTTCAGGAAGTGCCTCCTCATCGTGATTACAAGATGCATTGTCGTCTCCCTCATCTACAGACTCTACCAATTGCACCGGTGAATACTTTTTCCACGACTCATTTCTTTGTTGCATAAAGTCAGCCAGTCTTCTCTCAATCACTCCTGTTTTTCCATCACCATGTTGACTAAAATGATCATCGAGCCTTCTCAATCCTTCTTGAGTATATTTAGCGACCTTGTCGATCAATGTGCTATGTCGTTTTGGAGGGCGTGGATCGTTCACCCATGCAAAAGTCATCGCACCGTCATCCGACATATTACTGGACGAGGGATCGGTATACGCGTAGTCAATAACCTCCAAAGTTACAATGCATGGTACGCGCTCATTCGTCGAAAGAGCGAGGCTCTCATCTGACACGATTCGCCAAACACGATGCTGCATGTTGCCTAAGCCTATGGGAAGATAAACCACATTGGATGGAAGCAACTCTACCTCTAAACTTCGAAGCCGCTGTCGTAGTGAAAAAGTACGATTCGCCTTCGGGACATCCATGAGATCATCGGCAATGGACAAGAGGGCATCTAAGAACAGCGGAGCCGACAAAAATAAGGAGACTGCATCGCAATCCTGACGTTTTTTTTGGTATGGTTCTCCTGAATTATTCAATGGGAGGAAACCATACTTTTGAGGAGATGTAATGCAATCGAGATGTTGTGTACTATGAAAACCAGTTCGAGGATCTATAGGCACTAATCCTTTCTCCACTGCTGTCGCTAATGCAGATGGTGAGGTTGCAAAATCGCCACCAACTTCAATGTCTACTCGAATGTTGTCCTTAATACCTCCATATTGAGCTTTGGTTGCAGGTTTACATCCCTGCTTAATGACCCGTTGCAGCAATTCCTCGATCAGAACTCTCTCATCATGAGAGAACTTTGACGGTGATGAACCTGCCAATCCGTCACTTTTTCCGTCGGAATTGAAGCGCAAGTAAGACGTTTCCATATCAACGATTGAAGAATTGGATTTGCTGTTATAATTTTGGTACCGCGATCCGGCTAACAAACCCTGACAATACGACAAGTACAAATTTGTCTCACTCCCACTTAGTTGATTAAAAGCAACTTGACTCCGTGCGGTAAGACGACTTGATGGCTCCAAAGCAAAGGAACTGCCATTCAATTCAGTAAGACTGCCACCACTGCGAATGCGATTACAAGGTTTTTGTTGCTGGGAACCCAAACACCAAGCTCTCAAAAACCAAAAGCAACGGTGGGCGAAATGCAAGTCTCGAGAGCACTGCTTTAAAATCCACTCTTCAAGTTTCGACGAAATGTCAAAATAAGCCCCATGAAGAAGAAATGATAGCAGTTGTGGCGCATAGAATGATAAGGCAGCTCTTCTTTCGTCGAACGCTGTATTTGTATCACTGGATGAATTAGACCTATTCGTTTGTTCACAAGAAAAGGCTAAATCCAAACGATGATTGGTCCATACGTCTTCATAGGCAAATAATTGCAACAATACTTTGAATGGATCAGGGCGGCCTAGTTTCGTTTGTAGTTGTGTGGCGTTTGTTGCAGCGCTGTGTATAGCCTGAGAAAGTAAGTTCGTCGGAACTGATTGCGGTGATGACATAAATTCCCCATTTTCAATATCTGACCGGTCTCTGAGAGCTTCTTGCCCGTGACTAGCATCTTCTAGACGCGAAATCCACATTCGTCGCGCTGCATCCAGACGTGCTTGTGCTTCAGTAATAAAAACCTCATATTGTTCAGGAAGACATCTGAGCCGTTCTCTCCAGTGATCACTGTTGAAAGATAGTTTGCTGCTGTTTGATAGATTTTTGTCCCCGCTCAATCCATTGCCCCCAGGCAAAAGTAATGGAGTTTCATCCGCCCCTTCTTCTTCGTCGTCGCTTCCATGATCGCCACTGAGCACCATCGCATCATTGCTTCCAAGGCCTTTCCCACGGAAACCATTGTTACGTGCTGCAATAGCATACGCCATTCGCTTCCTCTTTCGTTTACGCTCTTCATACAGCCAATCTTGTGTTGCTGGACCAGTGGATCTCACATGCAGTACAATAAGAAAGTGGAGAAGGATTGAGACTAATGACAACGTAAGCAGCGCCCATGCATTTTCAAAAAGATAGTCATTGCCTCCCACATCCCCACCAGACCCATCAATAACCCTATCCCCAATAGGATCTGCAGCATTACTCTTAACTGAGAAGCTGGATGGGTTCAGAATCAATATTGCCATCATATGGCCCACAACGATCATAGCAGAACCCCCCTCAAAAATATAATGACCAATCAAGCATATTACTCTCGTGCCATAAAATGCCGCATATGACAACGGCAGCGAGAGAAGAGTCAAGCGTATTATGGCAAGTGCAGCGAGATAACCAGTGGTGGATTCAATCGCAACGACGGAGATCCCGATTGATTCATGCTTGTCTGCATCACTTTTCTCATCTCGAGGTTCATCTGAATCAGAACTCAACACAACAAAATGTATAGTATCATCCTCCGCAATGTCATGTCCAAAAAATATTGATTCGTCAACAGTTTCGTTCAAAATTGAAACCGGGAGCGATGACACGTCCGAAACCTCGTTAATGTCAGAAAAGTTTGACAAGAACCCCTCGATAGTCTTTCGGTGCCGACAATTCGTAGTGCCAAAGCTTCCGCAATATAAATCATAATTATTTTGTACCACGTCGAATGACACAGGGACGTGTCCCGCGCGGGAAATGCCAGTGCCCCCCTTGAAAAAATGAATGTAGAGAATTAATCCGTCAGATATCCAGGCACCTATGGCTGGCAGGAGGAACATTGTTGAATGTCGTGGAGGAAATCGGTGACGGCCAAAGGGCGAGGATTGATTGCTATGTGCTAATTACACTGTATTGCTCCTACTGTATGGTGGACAGCATGGCGCACGATAAAAAAGGGGGTGAGTGTCATGGACATAGGGGTTTATTTCTGTGTGATCAGGACAATAGTGTACACAATAATATTGCTTATCCCCTCGACGTTGTCTGAGTATCGTACAATACTACAATATATATACTATTCAAAATGGCGAGATATTGTAAGTATTGTACCGTCGTACCTTCTCAACTTCTCTTTGATTGGCCGGCTTTGGCTCGAGTGAGACATATTTCGTAATATACGAGCTTTCTTGATTTTTTTGTCCGTTTAGCTCGGTAATGCTTCGTTTTCAATACCTATTCCTGAACCTAGGTAGATGTACGCGTAAGGTGTGGTACGATACCATCTGTCGTCAGTTCGGAATCATCGCTGGTACGATACGGTACTATAATATTATATGGTACCCCGTATTTTCTTTACTGTATCCAATGTAGCAAGTGACCGTCTGAAAAATGTCCATAAAATATATGAGTCCTGAGTAATGAGTCCCGATCACTTACTAAAATGAGGCAACGAGTTCCTACGTGCCAACCACTCTCCTGCTTGATCTGTCCGTCTTCGTCCGCAACGCCCATCTCTCGTGTGATTTCATTTTGGCTTTGTGTTGCGTTCAAGGTGTGTGCCTCCATGGGATTTGGGTGCCCGCGACGGAAGATTTGTCGCAAGGAAAGCGTTATTCTATGCCCGACAGGTGCTGTATTTGATGCTGTACCACTAGTGCAGAGTTGAAGGCGAGCGATCTATTATTTTGCGATCGTGCCGTTAGGTAGGATTGCGACGGCAGTCGACTTTGCCTGAGGGCCATCATCGCTTGACACCTTTGACATTAGTTGCCCTTGATTGCTGGTGCCCGTTCACCCGACTGATAGGATGCTCTAAGAACTGTCCTGAGACTATTGTTTTCCTCAACCTTTCTCACACAACATTATAGCTAACTTTGCCTCTCACGTTTTCCTGGCTCCCCCAACGCAGAACTCTGGTTCCAGCTCAGAACTCCAACATCAAATACAGCAATAAATCATGGGAAAAGTTCACGGATCGCTCGCTCGTGCCGGTAAAGTAAAGGGTCAGACACCCAAGGTCGAAGCCCAAGAGAAGAGAAAGCAACCCAGGGGTAGGGCGAAGAAGCGCATGCAATACAACAGGCGATACGTTAATGTTGTTACTGGAATGGGAGGAAAGAAAGTTGGTCCTAATTCCAACGCTGATAAGATGAAGTAAATCTTGACATTAATGAAGTAAATTTCTGTTTAGTTTTCTGGTGCAAGATTACCCTCATTTTGTAGTGTCGTTTACTGCCTCTATTCCATGATGTCCGAGTAACAGTCGATCGAGATGCTGTGGTAAATTGACCGATTGCGCTCGCCTTTGGCAAAATTACCATTGGAATCCTTTCGCTCCTCATTTCTTTAAGGTGCGAAACCACAGGATACTAGATACCACAAGGAAGAGTCCCTGTCCCACTTTTCGACAACGCCTACCTAGACGTCTTTTAATATAGTCTTTCGAGGTCTTTCGTCATGGTTGCCCTCGGAAAGGCGAGCAACGCGTTTCTAGCATGGGCTGCATCACATGGCATCGAAACACCGCTTAATTTGGCGGAACGCGAAGATGGCCGATACGTTGTTTGTAGCGAAGACATCCACGCAGGTCAAGACTTGTTGACCTGTCCCATCAGCGCGTGCATCCCTGCGGATTCGTTAGAGGGTAAGTCAATCGACAATATATAGTTTTAGACAGAATAATGGTCGCGTTTGGATCATTTTATTCAAGGTCGTTCATTCGCATGCTGCTCTTTACTGAAGCTAACTAAATTGCTTTCGGAATTTGAACGTGCAGCCGTCGCAGAACGTTTGGCCTATGAACGCCAACTTGGAGGGAGATCAAAGTACGCTCCATACATTGATGTTTTGCCTAGATTAGATGACGATCGACTTCTTTCCTTGCCTCGGTTTTGGGATTCGAAGAGGCTTGATCTGGTTACCGACGGAGGGCAACTATTGCGTAGAATGAAAAATGATGAGAGGAAGGATATTGGTAAGATGACAATCCTAAGAAATACTCAGGACGTTGTTAGAATAACTTCTCCTCACTCCCTAGACTAGACACAAGCTCACATTCATCTCTCTCGAACAATGATTTGTTTCCTTTCAAAGATCAATGGGCACTGGCTTGCGTTGATTCAAGAGCAAACTTTTTGGGAGACGGAACGTACGCTATGACTCCACTGCTGGATATGATCAATCATGATGGTTCGGTTCAAACTCGTGCTCGTGTTGAAAAGAATAAAGGGTTTTCTGGCTCAGGAAACGTCTTACACCTAACCTCTGGAAGGTCTTACTCCAAAGGCGAGGAGGCATTCATAAGTTATGGAAATCTCGCCAATCTTGACACGCTTGTAGACTATGGCTTCGTTACAGTAAACAACCCGTGCAATTCTGAATCGGTGGAAGTTCGTATGATGCGGAGGCAACCATTTCCTATAACTGTCTATGCCGACGGATCGATTGATGCCGGCAGTAAGGCAAATTTAAGATACTATCTTGCGAATGAAGAGGAATTGGAAGTCTTTTCATCTCTTGAAGAAGGGCAGGGACTAGGACTACTGGCGAAGCCAATATCTGAAAGAAATGAGTTGGATGTGGCATCATTTATCGCATCCACTATAGCGGAGGCATCGGATGAAGCACGTGCGGGGGCGGCTGAAACGAAGGATGACAGTTTGATACAAAAATATTTGATGGAAAGATCAAAGCTGCTTGACTTGGCATTACGAAGGATCTTAGCGAAATATCCCGGCTTGGAATATTAAACTTACCGCACATTGGAAAAGCTCCACTTATGGTATATTAACTACAGCCGAGGTTGTCGATAAGAAAACGATTTTCAGATTGGTGCACATTAAGAAGAATGTTTACGTATGAAAACTGTTAGCGTAAAGCATGAATGGAATCGTAAACTTTCTTGACGTTACGATCACTCAAAAGATTCAACCACATTTCCGAATACTTTATCCCATGTCTCAAACTCTGGATGCTGTGCGAGAACATCAGGCGGAAGGCCACTAGTTTCATTGAGGCCCTCGAGCTTCTCGAAATTGAAAAAGCTCAGGCTGCCATCTCTATGTTCAAAGAAAAATTGTGGATAGTTCCCCCTCACTCCACTTATTTCAAACAACTCATTTCGCTTTTCTCGTTGAGAAGTATCCATGCCATCAACCATAACATACGGCACGTTTCTAGATTTGAACCATTCCATTGCTTTAGACTGATTTACAGACTGTGTTCTATCATGACACCCCTTCGAAATGAGCACGATGAGCTTTTTGGGCTCTGACGCCATAATTATTTGATGTGAACGATAGTTGCGATATTTGCGGACCAATGATTCTTTTCTAGTGCTGACACGTTGTAAACGAGAGGGCGATGCGGAGGACTCACTTGAAAAGTGAAAATCCAAACTAATTGAGATATTAATGAAAACTTGATCAACTTGATTATCTATCCTGGTTCTCACCTCATGCAATGTAGCACTGATTTAAGTGATGAGTCCTTTAGAGACGTGATTTAAGCGAGAACTGATATGCAAACAGGTGGCACGCAAGTCGTCCGCAGATAGA
>JALLPC010000960.1:0-10807 GCA_036940045.1 Stephanocyclus meneghinianus | reverse complement strand
AAATGGTGTGTGTGGTGGGAGGGTCTGATTCAGTCTGCAGACTGAGTTATGGCCTCTGCTATGGATTGGGGCAGTAAGTATTTAATTGAAAGCATATTTTTGGAGATGAAAGATAATGGGAAAACATGGGAAGGATTCTCTCTCTTATCTCAGCATTGGCACAGCTACTGGCTGCTGGTGCTGGCTAAATGGTATGTGTGTGGGGGGAGGCTCTGATTCAGTCTGTGGACTGAGATATTGCCATTGCCAACGAATGGAGCAGTAATAGTTAATTGAAAGTAATTTTTTTGATGAATAGGGGAAAGACAGATCTTGGTCAATATTTGACCAATCTTACCAATTTTTTACATTCCATGAAAAATATGCAAGTTAGCATGGTGGTGACAAAAAAGGCAGATCTTGGTCAATATTTGACTAATCTTACTGTTTTTTCTACAAAATCCCCCACTAATGTAGTGGTACAAGGCGTCATAGGTTCTAATGCAGTTGAATTTTTGATGGGGGTTGCAATATCCACAATTGCAAGTTAAAAATATGTAAGGTAGCATGGTGGCGACAAACATGGCAGATCTTGGTCAATATTTTACCAATTTTACTGTTTTTTTACTAAATCTGTGACTAATGTAGTGGCGTGAGGTATCAGAGGTGCTCATGTGGTCAAATTGTTGATGGTGTCTGCAATATCCACAAGTGTGTGTTAAACATGTGCAAGTTAGTGTGGTCGCAACAAAAATAGCAGATCTTGGTCAATATTTAATGAATCTTACCACATTTTTTATGTAATCCATGACTTATGTAGTGGCATGAGGTGCCAGAGGTGTTAGTATGGTCAAATTGTTGATGAGGGCCAAGATACCCATGATTGCAGGTTAGCCCATGGTGGAAATTGCATGCCGAATCTTTTTAGTGTTCTGATGGTTGTGAGGTGATGATGTCGGATCATACATGGATGTGTAATCATGGGAGCAAAAATGTCTTGTAGATGCCCTGGTATAGGAGGTGGGTCAAGCTTACAGGATATGAGAGGAATAAATACACTCTTGAGATGCATTCACTGAGGTTGCTTTAAAACACCATATGCTGCATTTGAGGATGGGGTGTATGGGGTTCTTTTGGATTGCATCCATTCCTATTATTGTGCATATTTTCCTTAAAATCAAAGGACTAACTTCATGACAATCTGTGATACTGGGATGGGTTCATGCAGGGAAACAATTGAATGGAATTATGCCAAAAATGGGAATGACCACAAGTGTACAAAGAAACCTGATAATTTCAAGCTGGGAAAATGGAATGGGGTAAGTTGTGAGCTCATTTTATCTTAAAATTTGATTGTCTATTTATAGTCATCTGATCGAACTCATTGAGCTATCCATCAGTGGACTTTTGAAATGGTGTGAGTTTCAATTTTCATGAGTAATATGTATAATAGCTTACATGATGATGTAGCAAGTTCAAAGTTTCATTACACCCCTCCCACTTTAGAAGAATATCTAAGGCTTTAAATCTAATATATGTTGGTATGTTTCTATGGTATAAATGCAGAAGGGATGTAAGATATTAACTGTAATCTTAAAAAAATAACATCCACATTCCTTGCAGTACTGTTTACCTTTTGCTTCTCAGAAGCCTCATAAGATCAATGTCCATCTTCTCAATCCAATCTATTAACTTACCATCTTCTTTGAGTGTCTTCAGCCATTCAACTTCATCAGTAGATTCCATGATTCTTATGTAAATGGCACTCAATTTTTTCATGCTCTGATCACTTGAAGGAGTGTTCTCTTTCTGGCCAGCATTCATCTTATTTTCCTCCTTAACACCAACAGGTGGCATTCCAGCATCAACATGTTGTTGTTGATGTTCTCTGTCATTGAATCACACACCTGAATGAAATAAACTCTGCCTGGATGAAAAGCTTTCTTACCGTGACCATTCTTGCACCATTTGTAGACATTGCTTGCATCACCAGTAGCTCTCTTTGAATTTTCTCTTTCTTTGTCTAAGTTATCACAAACAAATGTCAGCTTTGCAGTGTAATTTTCAGTAGCATTTTCATCTTACTTGTTAGCAAAAGCATTACTGTCTGATTTGGTAGCAAAACCAGATTTGTGTGGATAGAGATCTTTGCATTCTGAATACGTGCACAACTAAAATGTAAAATGATTGTTTAGACACCTAATGAATAATCATAGTCAAATTTATGAGTATGAGTCAAAGTTTTCCCAGACAATGCAGCCAAACCTGCTTCTACATCATCAGCATATGGCAAAAATTCACTACCTACAGATGGTACATTCACTCCATGGCTTATTGGGGTTGTCCCAACATAAGCTCCTGTCACCTCCTTAGCTCTCTTCATTTCATTCTTCTCTTCCTTGTCATCATTCTTTTGTTGCATATGATCAGACTTAGTCTGTTCACTCTCTGTTCAAATCATGTGGTAAATTTGTTTTTGTTGAGATATTGTAGCCTTCTCCACATTTGCTAACTTCTCTGTATGAGAAGCATTAAAATACTTGGAAAAATCGATTACAAAAGCCTTGCGCTTGTTCTGGCATTCATCTCCAGACCACTTCTTGTGAGATGCAGGATGTCAGGATTACCCAAGTGGGTATCAAAGATAGCTTCAATGATTCAATCCATGCCTTTCTTGCTTCTGCAGTTCCACTTATCTTCTTTGTCGACCATCTGAAGGAGTTGACCAAGGAGAATTGATTTAGTCATCTTATGCGTTTTGTAGCTTTTGAAATCTCTGAGTGTTTGGATATCAAGGACTCTGGGAATGGAGACTGGGCCAACAGGAGGTATAAAAGGTGCATCATCTGGCAGAGGATGGCATGTTGCCACAACATCGGGAGTTTCAAAACAAAAAATAAGTTTTATTTGCACATGGCATCAAATGTAATCTTCTAAAAATATATCTACCATATAAATCAGTGAACAAAGATTTCATAGAGATCATCTAATTTACAAAAACAAACCTATTTTGCAGACATTTTGTGTTTTCAGGCCTTTAAACCCAATTTATGCACATAAGTTTANCTATGAATTGATTTTACACGATGAGACCAACACACTCATATGCTGGGCTTCAAGTAACTCCTTGTGGTTAAAAAGTTATGGCTGATTTTGCGTTGCTCACCACACATCACTTTGCTATTTTTGGCAGGCTTACATATTGACATAGTAATTTTCTGCAATAAAAATGTTTGAATCTCTCCCTCGTTGGGAATGACTTGTTCCAAAACCTGATTCCAGTGACATCATGGCTTATTTTGTTCTTCCCAATCGGAGTGATGATTGCAAGGTTTGCTTTGTTCCCAAGGAACATGCTGTCAGTCTGTAGGGTTACTTCCTTCATAGAGTGATGGTGTGGATGCTTGAGTTGTACACCCCCTGTGATGGGAGAACATATTTAAAGTTTTTAGAGTGTAAGCTAATTTATTTTTACATTAATACAAACAAAACAATTAACTAATAACTAAATAAAAAAAATTTGTAGTTTAATCAGATAAATACGAAGTTAACACACTTTTTACAACTCCCTGCAAATTGGAACGGGGCTGATGGTCGTATTTGTGAGGGTCGCCCACCCATGACAGTTGATATGTGTTAACGCGCCTTAACGGGCTTAACGCGGCTTAACGTGCATTCTGGCGCCTTCCAAAATCTTTGTCCCCCCCCCCCCCAAATGTTAACCACCAATCTGCTCGCTCGGGCTACTCTACTAGGTACCATACGATACCATAGTCGTAGTGTTATGTGGGCATTTTCAAGGATTTGCCTTTGTTTCTCCTCATACAACACCCATAGGTTTTCCAACTAACGACGAACCTAAATAATCATGACCAATCTACGAATCGCCCTCTCCAAGGGCGCATTGTTCACCATGGCCGTCCTGAAAACGTGCCATGGCTTCTACGTCCCCGGAGTTCGGCCTCATGAGTTCTTACCTGGGGAAGACGTCCCGATGAAGGTGAATGCCATGACTAGTATTCACACTCAGGTGAGGCTATTGGAGTGTTGGAGCAACAGCACTCGATAATCATCATAGACTGTTTTGATGCTGGCTTGTGTGCTTTATTTATGGGATGCTGTATCATTTTCAAAAGCACTCGCGAGATTTGCCGCGTGCCCTGCGTCTCGCACAACCAACCATCTTCACCTTCCCCCCTCCAGCTTCCCAAAGACTACTATCGCCTCCCTTTCTGCCGCCCCACCGGCGGACCTAAAATGGCGTCCGAAAACCTCGGCGAATTCCTCACGGGCAATAAAATCCAAAACTCCCCCTACTCCATCAACATGCTCCGTGACGTGAACTGCCAAGTCCTCTGCCAGGTCACCTTGTCCAAGGTCGAGGCTCACAGTCTCGGACAGCATATCAAGTACAATTATCATAACAATTGGATTATTGATAACCTTCCCGGTGCTTCCGTGGGAATTTCTCAGTCAGGCATGACGTTGAAGCACTATGCCGGCGGGTTTCCCATCGGATTCATCGCCAAAGATACCAAGGAGGCGTTCCTTTACAATCACGTAAATATTATTTTGGAGTATCATAATCCCGAAGGGAAGGAGGGACATCGTGTGGTTGGATTTGCCGTAGAGCCAATTAGTGTGCATCATCGTTATGCGGGGGGATATGTTTGGGATGGAGAGTCTAGTGAGGGATTTACCAAGCCCCTGGACACGTGCATGTCAGGGGAGCATTTGGATCGTGGGAATGTTGGCGAATTTCAACGTGTTGCCGAGGGCGAATCTATTATTTACACGTATGATGTCATCTGGAAGTACTCGGAAACGGCTTGGGCTTCGAGGTGGGATGTGTATTTGAGTGAAGATCACATGGTCCCGGCTCAGGTTCACTGGTACTCGATCACGAACTCGATTTTGGTTGTTTTGTTCCTCTCTCTCCTAGTGGTGTCGATTTTGGTTCGAAACTTGCGCAGAGATATTGCAGGTTACAATGCGTTAGAGCAACTTACCGACGAAGAGAAGGAAGAAGAGCAGGAGGAATCGGGTTGGAAGTTGGTCCACGCGGATGTGTTCCGTCCTCCTTCCAGTTGGCCCATGGCATACTGTATCTTGATTGGTTCTGGAGCTCAAATTGGAGTTTGCGGCTTGGCCACGATTTGTTTGGCGGCGATCGGTTTCTTGAGTCCTGCCCGTCGCGGTTCCTTGATGACAGCCACCTTGGTATTCTACATGCTTTGCGGGTGTTTGGCAGGCTACACCTCTAGCAGGTTGTACAAGTCTTTCAAGGGACGTCAATGGCAATTGTGCACTCTCTTGACAGCCACCGCATTCCCTGGAATGTGCTTCTTTATCTTTATCTTCTTCAACACTATTTTGGCTTTCTTCCGATCCACTGCAAGTGTCCCCTTCTTGGATTTGGTCATTGTAGCTGCTATGTGGTGCTGCATATCTATTCCCCTTGTCTTCCTTGGAGCTTATTTCGGATACAAGGAAGATTACATCACCTTCCCCACTGTGACTTCAACCATTGCGCGCGCCATTCCTCAACCAAGTTTCTTCATGAAGCCCATTGTTGGAATCGGGCTGGCCGGCATGGTTCCTTTCGCTGCCGCTTACGTAGAACTTTTCTTCATCATGACATCTTTGTGGATGGACCAGTTCTACTATGTCTTCGGCTTTACTCTCGTTGTATACCTCATCCTTCTCATTACCTGCGCTGAAGTCACAGTTCTTCTATGTTACTACCAGCTTTGCGCCGAGAATCACAGGTGGTGGTGGTTCTCCTTCTTCGCTGCTGCAAGCCCGGCCATGTACACTTTTGTGTACAGTATTTTTTGGTTCAGGAGCTTGGAAGCGTCCAAGATGCTCATTACTTACATGTTGTACTTTGGATACATGTTCCTTATCTGCTTTGCCATGATGTGTGTAACGGGAGCGGTAGGATCTTTAACGTGTTTGTGGTTTACTCGCAAGATCTTCGGAACTATCAAGGTCGACTAAACCGAGGGTGCAAATCAGAGTATTAGGGGAATGAGCACAATGCGATTAGATTTGTAGTAGCGTTGCATTGGCTTCAGTTGGATGTCTGCGTTCGTTCATTAAACTTAATCATCCATCGATAGCACGTTGACAACCTTCAACTCTAATGGAAAGTTATTCGAACCAAAATCTTTCGCCATGCAAACGCTTAATCACGAAGTCGGTTGCAGTGGCGAGGATGTGCCCTCTCATTGGTGGTATAACAGTGCGAACAGAATCAAACCGAGAAAAAGATCAACGTGCGGGACGACAACAAAATTTCGTCACTACTTTACTGCTGTCGCTATTTCATCAAGCTCCTCATGGTAGCACTAAGACACCATCACAAGCTATCAGTTTGCTTAGCAAATCATACAACCTCTCATTCCTTTCCACCAGAGCCCTTAATCTTGCGAGACTGTTTCTAAGAATCAAGATTGTCACAAGAAACCCACCCAATAATCAGCAAACAAGGAGTCACTCTTTCTCTCCTCTTCATCGAAATCCCATCGCGAGAAACGCCCCACGTGAGGACTCCAAGCCCCCACCCATCTAACTCTGCTTCGTAAAACGCCTCGTATTAGTCAATCTCCTTTGAATCTGGGCGTGACTCTCCCTCCCCTTAGCTTTGTTCGCCTGCGCCGCCAGACCCCCCGTCATGCCCTCGTAGGCCGATTTTGTCGTGGTGCGTTGTACGGAGGCGGCCTTGACGGCTTCGGGGTATTTGGTGCATTCGACCGGGAGATCGGAGACCTTGGACGCCTTTTCGGCGAGAATTTTGCATTTTTCTAGGGTGTATTCTTTTGAGGGAGGAAGGGAAGAGGGGGGATGAGAACGAGGGAGTAGGGAGTGGCGGGAAGAGCAACACAGGGACGAATGAGAATTTGGGATTGAATCGATTGTTTGGTGGCAATGTTGAAGATCTTTCACGAGTCGATGCGACCAGACTCGATCCATTCAATAGATGGGAAAAACAATGGCCATACTGCAAGACAGATCGACACGACCGGTTCTGAACTCATCATCATCAATATCAAAAATAGCGGGACAGGTTCGAAACCATCAAGATCCATCCAAGTACCCATCAACCATCTAGAACGCCTACAGCAGCAATGCATGAAAAGAGATGGACGGAAAACTTACCTTCAGCCATTGTTTCGGTAGCTTGGATTGGACAATCAAGGCAAAAGAGAGATCGACGGGAGGTGTAGCCGTGATAGAGACTCAAGAAGGATTTATGTCAAGAGAGATCTAAACGATGTGATAATGATATATTTATCATAATATATCTCTACTATATTATGTTTTGATGCGCGTGATGCGCCCCTTTATTGAGAATTTTTGTGTCACGGAGTGTCCTGGAGGTGAGACTGCATCTTACCTATAAAAGGCAAAAAAATTATTTGATACCATTTTAGAGAGTTTCATTTCATTCCTCTACCTAGAGACAAATAATTGTTGTCGGTAAGAGAATCGTCATGGTACAAAAAGAGTCTTTCTCGAACGTCGTATCAAACTGTTTGCGTATAAAGGTAGCGAGATGTGACACCTGTTTTCTCGGAGCTTCCTAACGAGCTCTTGCCATCTTCCTTCCCTTCTTCCATTTTTTGAAACCCCGCCCGGCCGTGAATCTTTGTTTCGAATGTGCCAATCCCAAATAAATATGCACGATAAATTTTAAGTTTAGCCGCCGATGAAATATTATAACGATTGGGTCGACGTAGGACCAAAGAAAGTTCTGCAGTATGGTAGTTTCCAGTCTGGTTGAGCTTCGCTGAGGTCAACCGCATTCCACGCGATAGAGAATCAGTCCACGAGAACAAACGATATTGGCAACCTCTTTATTTGACTAATAGCAGGAGGCATGTTTCAGGGGTTCCGACAAACAGCCCGCCGGGCTGCTTCCACCTCAAACAAAACCATTTCGGCTTCGGTTGCCAGGTCGTCTATGGCGGCCGGAGCAGCAGTTCTACTCGCTTTGGCATCCGGTAGACAATTGGAGAATGACGACAACGTCGAAGCGAACGATCCCTTGCACGGAGGAACTCAAGCTCCAAAGCCACTGATCTCATCGGTACCGGCGATTCCCTCTACGTCCATCTGTCAATGCGAGCTCTCCGCCCATCTCTCGCCTAATGACATGCGTCTACGTCGTGCCGTCACGTCCAAGCTCATGGCCGCCGAGGCCACCGCCAAAACCTTCTTTTCGCTTTATGAAGTTGATTTCGATCATCCGTTGGGGAGCGGTGCCTATGGGGATGTTTATTTGTGCAGAGAAAGAAGTTCGGGGGAAGAGTGTGCTTTGAAGAAAATTCCTAAGGTGCGCTTGCCTTTTGCGAGGACTACCGTCCATGCTCATCCTTTTTGTCTCGAAACTTGCTTATTCTGTTTTATTACACTCGCAGGAATTCACCGAACACGTCGAATTCCAAAGAGAAATGAACGCCCTTCTACACATACGTGCCCACGGAGGCCATCCTAACATTTGCATGCTGCGCGAAAACTTTGACGAAGAAGACGATTATCTATTGGTTTTGGATTTGGTCATGGGGAAAGAGATGTTTGATCACCTCATTGAACATGGGGCCTACTCCGAGGCTGATGCCAGTAGGTTGGTTAGGCAAGTGGCGAGTGCTTTGGATTTTATTCATGGGATTGGAGTGGTGCACGCTGATTTGAAGGTATGTTATTATCAACAAGCTTTTGGAAAGACAATGTCTTACTCGTATGTGAACGCATATCATATGCTCATTATTCTCGAATTACGCAAATAATACCATCATTTTTATACACAAATGCATCACAAAGCCGGAAAATATTATGCTTAGATCTACAAGAGGGAATGCATTCATCAAACTCATTGATTTTGGATGCTCCGAGGTATTGCCTAACCCGGACGAAGAAAGTCCTGGACTGCGATTGCCACCGCGACATTTATCTCACCAGGAGGGCGCGACAACTGCTTATTGCCCCCCGGAAGCTTTTAGTGCAGAATCTCTTCCGCTGCATCCGTCCGCGGATATGTGGGCTCTTGGAGGTAAGCAAATTAAGTCCTACATGGTTTATAATCATATCATCGATTCTCACATGTTTGCGTTTTATTTCAAATTTCAGTCATTGTCTACATGATGCTTTTGGGACGACATCCTTTTGACTTAACGTGCGATGCTAGTGACGAAGAAATCGGTGAACGAATAAGAGAACATCGTCTGCCGGCATTTGACATAACTCGTCATCTCTCTTCCTCGGCAATGGATTTGCTAAGGTGAGGCTACATCAGAAATCGCTGACGCGCGTGCCGTGCGAGGCCTCCTGATTTAACCCTAGTGCGTTTCTTGATTATAGCAAGTTAATGGATCCGGATCCAAATAGAAGAATGACAGCACATGACATGTTACACCATCCATGGGTCACGGGAGAGACTGCACGCGAAGAGGTGATTGAAGACTCCGCCGAGAGATTAAAAGCAATTCACAAATACAAATCTGGTATCGAAAAATCTGTGATCGAAAGTCTCATTTCATTATCCGAAGACAAAGAGAAAGACTCTCATAATAGAAAAGTCACCTCGAGCGAAAGGCGGACATCTCTTCTCGAACGTGCTTTTGATCAGATGGATAAGGACAAAAAGGGTTATCTTTCAAAAGAAGACCTCAAGTCTCTTCCTACGACACAGCTTCTTCGTCGCAATACGAAAAAAGGCGAGGTATCTGCTGGGAACTTGTCGTTTAATCACTTCTCTGACCTTGTTGGTCAAAATATACGCAGCATGCATTTCCCGAGAGGTCACGTTGTATACCACGAAGGCGACGATGGCGACTACATGTATTTCATCAATAGCGGCACTCTCGAAGTCACAACCAAGGATGGTTTCAAAACAAAAATAGGCCAGGGTGATTATTTTGGAAAAGGCGGCGTCTTGGGTAAGAAAAGACGGACAACCATTACATGCACCACTCCGGTGAATGTTTTGCGTCTCGACAAAGAGCTATTCATGAAATACATAGTCAAGGGATCTCCGCTTGGACTGAAACTGAGAGAAAAAATCAACACTGAAAGATTTGATCGGGCACTAAGCATCATTCGCAGGACGTCAAACATGGTGGAAACTTCATACAAGAAGGGCGGTGTCATCTTCAGGGAAGGTGAAGAACCCAACAATGATGCATATATTGTGAAAGAGGGTCTAGTTGACATTGTTGCATCGAATCATCATGTGCAGACTCTCAAGCCAGGAAGGCTGTTTGGTGTGCAATCCTTCATGCTCAAGAGGAACAGAAAAGCATCCGCTGTCTGTGCCAGTTCTGAATGCGTTATCAAAAGCTTACCACTGGATGAGTTAGATCGATTGGCAAAAAAATACCCGGAGCTAGAGAGTACATTGCAGGAGTTAGCGTTACGTCAAGAGTTTCGCAGAGCAATTGTCCTTCGAAGAATGCAGTCATTTCCCACCAGAGAACAGCTCAAAGAGGTCTTTGACAGTCTTGATACAGACAAATCAGGAACAATTGATGCGGTCGAAGTCAGGGAATTGATGCAGACTCTTGGGGGTGCGTTCACCGATGAAGAGATATCATCATTAATTAGGACAATGAATCTCACTGATTCGGGAAGTGTCGATTTTTCTGAGTTTCAGAGTGTGTTCGGAGATGCGTCGTGAAGCGCAAGATGGTCCCTCGTTACTTTTGACACAGTATAATAGTTACTGATAATAACTAAAATTAGAAATTATTCGTTTTGTGCTATAATGAAAATCAATCAAGACTCCATTTACGGCAACACAAAGCCCTTGTGACCATATCCGCCCTTA
>JALLPC010000958.1:0-10811 GCA_036940045.1 Stephanocyclus meneghinianus | reverse complement strand
CTTGTTCATAAGGTTTTGAAAGGAGACTCCAAAATCAAAAACCTTTTGACAATCAAAGGTATTTTTACAAGATGATCATACAAACTATCTTGTGAACATTTTTATGAACAATGTGTTAGCAGTGTAGTGGTTAAGTAAACAACAATAACAGACCTAGGCAACCAAGATATCATCTAATCCTGAATATAATGATGATCTTCATGGCAGAATAGATGAAACAACATCCCATTTCTATTTTTGGCCATGGCCATCTAGTAGATGTGCTAACAAAGTTTAGGGACATCATTTTTCAGCCTAATTTTGAAACGCATCTTGAGTGATGTAAGCTGGTGAGTTTCATATGTCATTGTTTTTTAAAGTTTGGTCAATCGCAGCTTCTCTTGGCTATCTACTGATCACAGGTTTACAAACCAATAGTTTACTGGTACATTAGTGGAAGACTGGGTGACTCAGGGCAGCCCAGGCAGTGACCCAGTCATCTAAAACATCTTGCAACAAGAGGAACTGAGGAATCACTAAATTATGGGTATATCAGATACATAGGAATGGAGATCAGGGAATCAGACTAGATCATGCTAAAATATGAAGATTTTGACTTTTGTGCCAAAAAGCTAAAACAAACTATTGCACAATAGTCCAAACAGCTGGTGCTAGTTTTGCAGTAATGCTGGTCACTGATGCTGTTAAATTGGCGTTATTATATATGTTTCAATGAATTAATGCCAAATTTAACTAACATGGTCATTTTTGGAGTTCAATGCAGCTTTTGGCAAATGCAGTCACTTTTGGCATACAAGGCCCTTTTTTGCTGATATGACTCCTTTCACAGACAAGGTCATTTTGATGGAGGTCTTTGTACATTTTCTACCAAACACACATCCATTTTTGCCTGTGATGGCCATTTTTGGCGAACATGGCTGGTTTTGGCTGACACAGCCAATTTTAGTCATATGGTCCTATTTGGACCCACATGGCCATTTTTAAATTTTGAACATTCAGCCTATTTCAGCTGTTACAAAATATATTGCATCCTACTCTGAATAGGCATGATTTGCAAGAAATAAGAATGTCATTTGAAATGGGTGCAGAGTGTAATTTTTGATTGGAATAGGACATGCTGGTGTGGGGAATAGCAAAAAGCTCTGACCAAACTTATACATAATATCATTTGACAGCTACAAAATTCATTCATTGCTTATTTTACACTTCTAAGTAATTTACCCTAACCTCCAATTTTCATAATTGCCAAAAAAATCCCTGTTCCTCCAGCTGCAGTCAATATTTGGATGCATGGGTGATCAGCCACTGTACGATCTACTATCCCAAGCAATTTACAGTGCCCATTTAACATAACAAATAACTTGCTCTGAGATATTGCAATCATGTGGACATCAAAAAGAATGTCAGGGATACCATTTAATGTTTAAATTAATGACAACACTCTTGCCGAAACATTGTGCTCTTCAAGCTTGGATTGAAATAGATGATACAGTTAGAAGGCAGGCTGAGTAGAATGTTTGAACCTTGCAGAGATGTGATGTCATGCATTTTTATTGTGTTTTCTGCATCCTCTGCATGTTATTCTCTTTCTTTCATCATGATGTGGGGATGATTTTAACATTATTATTGGCATGATACAATCATACATTTGATGAACTAGAACAACATACACATGCTTTATTCCTTTGATACAATTAATCTGTGCCAGAAATTCATGTAGTATCAACAATTCCCAGGTTTTACTTTGTACTTGTTGCTTCTGACTGTCAAACCAAACAACACAACAAATAAGCAAGCATGATGAAATCTTCCTTACTGACTACCTAGCACCATTGTCAGGTTCTTGCCAACAGTCGTATGACCAAGATTGATTGCACAAATCTCAACAAAAAGAAGAAAAGGGGGAGGCTATATGGAGCCATGAGACTCTGTCTGCCAAAACCACCTTATTGTAATATTAGATATATTGATGTTGGTTTTATTATATGTTTATTAGAATGTACATAACTCTTACACTATGGATGGTATCTGGAGTCAGTTTGTTACTCAGAACTTGCAAGGACATTATAAAATGACTGCATTATCCCTTGTTGATGACTCCATATTTTCTTAATTTCCATTCCACATCCCTGAAATGGGCTACCTTGACAAAACCTATGAAATGATGTCCTACAAAAAATGAATATGTGGTGCATGCAATACCATGACAATATACCTTTGCAGGTGCCATCCACTCCCTTCTTACAGTAATTTCTTCTGTTTCTTATGACTGTGTAGCTGGATCATTGAATCTCTAACTTTCAGTTCCGTTGAGTGGGGATATGTCCATTGCCATTTGTAATGACGATTCCACACATCCCTGACATGGGTTACTTTGATGAGACCCATGAAATACTGTCCTCCAATCAATTGGATATGCGGTGATTGTAGCACCATGACAATGCTTTGCAGGCAACATCCATTCCTTTCTTACTGAAATTTCTTCTATTATTACGGTCATGTAATCTGGATCATTGAATCTCTAATTTTCAGTTCTGATGAGTGGGACATGTCCGGTGAGATTTGTCATGACCATTCCACACATCCCTGAAATGGAGCACATTGACAAAACTCATTGAATGTTGTCCTTCTATCAATTGGATACGTGGTGATAGCAGCACCATGACAATGCTTTTGCAGGCACCATCCATGTGCTTCTTACTGTAACTTCTTCTTTTTCTTATGGCTATGTGGCTGGATCATTGAATCTATAGTTTTCAGTTCTGTTGGATTTGGACGTATCTGTTGAGATGTTTCCAGTGATGGTGTCTTCCTTCAGAAGATCAATCCAATTTCAAACTACTATGGATGCAGCAACTATAGAAATATTTTTTTATTTTCTTATAGTTACCCATTTTATTGAATTCATTTATCAGACTCAAATATCTCTCCTTCATCTATGATCCCTTCATCCATTGCATCCCAATCATTGTACCCTCTTGAAGGCCACCATCAAAGTAGTGAAGCGAGTTACCCAAATGACAAAACCACGTGCATTGTTTCTTTCATCAAAAAGGCTTGTTCTGACTGCCAAATGATTATTGTGTCTGTCAGAATCTTGTGTTCTGTCATTTTGTCTGATGGACATATCATTTTGTCTGACAGAAGCATCATTTTGTCTAACAGAAGCATCATTATGTCTACCAGATTTATCTTTTTGTCTGACATTCTATCATTTTGTCTTGCAGAATATCTTATTGTTTGGATTGACAAAAATGTCATTTTGTCTGACATATTGATTACATTTCATCACATCAAATCTAGATTCTGTCCTTCAACAAGTGATTCTGCAAATATACAACCACTGTTTAACATGGGATCAATTATTTTGTGTTCCTTATAATGACAAATCAGCGGATCTCTCCAGCATACGACAGAGTTGTTCTTTCACCATTGATGCTCTCAGCCATACAAAAATTCCCTACGGTCTAGTTTATGGCTTTGACACAAAATTTATGGGAACCAGCAGCTGGTTTGCTCTGAAGAAGATGATTCAAGAGTCACTCCATGGAACAGAATTCATTGCATGCAGAGAATGTTGAAGTGTGTCTTGTAATGCCTGTATGTATATACTGCACTGCCATCAATACAAATACTCGGACAAATCACCAGAAAAAGATAACAGCCCTGACTACTACACTCAAAAAGAGGTCCATGCTGAGTCTGTGAAAAGAAGCATCAATGCTATGGCATCAAAAACTGAATTAGGAGAACAAAAAAACAGACAAAGTTATCAAAAGATTCATGCAAGAAAAATAACCGGTTCATCAAACATAGGACTAAATCTAAAAGGGCATTGCAAGAAAATGTCACTTTAAGAATTAATCATACTTTGTGAAGATGGGTTTTTCTAGCTAGATTCACGATGTATGTGCCTTTAACAGAATAAGCATCCATATGTTACTACTATCACAAAGAATCTTGGTTCTGCAGAAATAATCAAAGAATTTTCAATCATTATCCATCAACTATCTAATAGGTGTTCCTAAGTCAGAATTATCAAAATTGCTGAATTCCATGGGAAAGAATAATGGGATATTCTCAAGGAAAACCATTCAAAATTACTTGCATGCATGCAATTTTCTGAAGAAAAAGGAATACGGCTTGGATCATAATATATTATCAGCTGAGGTAACTGTTGAATTTCTTTACAGGTGACACTGATTTGAAATATTTTCTGCCTCCTCTGCTTTTTTCATGATTTTCAATGACACTCAGATTGCCTTTGCATGACACTTGACACTCACATTTACCTTTGCTGACTGTTGCAATTCAACATACCAACAAAATTGGCAGCTTTCTTTATTTCTTTAAGTGGCAGAGGTGAATGCTGACAATTCTCAAGCTCGAGCAAGGGGTTGACGGTGAAGCCAAGCTCAAATTTTGGAAAAACTTTGCTGTTTAGATGCTAGAAAGCAATATTAACAATAAATTACTTCATAGTTCTTCAAAGGAAACAAGGAGTCCGAGAGCAAGGGTGTCTATCTTTAATGGAGGAGGTGACCATGGATTCATAGAGTATCCTTATTTTATAAGCAAGTTGCTCAGAAAGTCATGGAAAAAGGTGAAAGACAAGTATTGTAGGACCCACTGCTATTGTGGAAATCGATACAGGACCTACTGCAGTTGCAATCAGGATTAAACAATATCTTTGGATTGTTTCAATCTCCACATTTGGAATGCATGATGTTGTGTTCTGCTTCATAATTGCGCAAAATAATGAGGAGTGTATTTCTTGTGTATAACTGGAGTAATAACTTTTTATAATCATATGCCCCTCTCCTAGAAAACTTTATAGGCTTAAAACACAAATACAAGAGGAGAATTTCACACCATGAGGGAACCTTAGAATAATTGAGGTCAATGAGATATTTTGCTCCTAATGATGCAATTTAGCCTGGCAGATAACCACTACTTCGTATTATACACCTTTTACTTGAATGATTCCACCTTGTTATTTTGTTTTTTCAAAGAACATTAGAAGAAGGGCTCTGGTCGAGAAGTGATAGAAAGAGGCAAACGAACTTGAACACTAACAAAACCTGATAGCAGTGCACCCTATCTCTAAATAAAGATTCCAACTTCACCAATGTGAAGCATTTTCTCTACATTTTACTTTAAATATGACAGACGGGATTTCACTTAATCGCGTGGATAGGGTCTCTTCATGTCCAAACCCTCACTTCAAACACGTGTTGTTACAAGAAAAATGAGCAAAAGAAGTATGCAATACTGTCATCATAAATTGTGTCAATGTTAACTCACCGATTTAAAGTTACACCAAATCCAGGCTTATTAGATAATTCAACATATCCGTCTTTTGGCAGTGGTTCATCAGTGAACATGTTGCCAAAATATGAGACTGATTACAAATAAGGCATGCAATGTGAGGAAAAAAATGCACAGCACCGAAAAACATCGTAATAGCAGTGACTAACCAATTGAATCTGCTTTAGGACTCATCACCAAAAACTCTGCCATAGGGCAATTAGGAAAGCAAATTTGCAAATGATACGAGTAAATACTCGAACCATGAGGAATAATGGGTATATCATAAGCTGCAGCAAGAGCGACGATGCGACGAGCTTCAGTCATGCCTCCACACCATGTGATATCCGGCTGAAGAACATCAGTGCATTTCTTTTCAAGGAGTGTTCGGAATCCATATCCTGTTTTTGTAAAAGAAGCGGAGAAGAATAGCGGAGAAGAATGTTTCGTTAGCAAAAGTTCAGTGAAGATCGTAATCGCCTTAGGAATACAGAAACAGCGGACTCACGAGTGTACTCGTGCTCTCCTGTGGTAATCAAAGTGGACTTCACAGCCTTCTTCAGTTCAGAATACCCCTCGTAATCATCAGGCGGTAGAGTTTCTTCAATCCATTTTACATTGTAGGGTTCACACTTGCGTGCCAATTCGATGGCGTATGGCAGGGTAAGTGACATGTAGCAATCTATCATGAGGGGGTAGTCCGGTCCTACAGCATCTCTCCACTTTTTCACGGCGGCTATGTTTTCCCTATTCAAGTTTCCGTCAATAAAATTGGTTGCGTTAGAATTTCGAAAATAGGAGACGACATGGGTTACAATTAAACTGACTCAAGAAAATCAAGCTGGTCATCCAATATAATTATGTCGCATCACAGACAGTCAGTCCTATCGATCCTTATATGTTTTGAATGATTTAATCATCCCAGCTCTTGTCACATCTAACTCACTTGTCACCAAACAAATTCTCAACATAATGTTACAAGAGTGCTCACCTCATTCCCCACTCTCCACTTGCAGGTCCGTAAGGCAACGGAAATTTAGCCCCCCAAAACCCCATCTCCTTCGCCAAATCAGGCCTCGCCGTAGTTGCATAACACGGCATCTTCTCCTTCGTCTTGCCTCCCAGCAACTCATAAACTGGCACCCCCCTCGACTTCCCCAACGCATCCCAAATAGCTAAATCTACAGCCGATATAGCCTGAATCGCAATACCCTTCCGTCCATAATTCATCGTCGCTCTCCACATTTGATCCCAAATCAATTCCACATTGGATGGATCCTGCCCCTCTACAAACCTGGAGAGATGGTGTTCAATCATGAAACATGCGGCTTCGCCTCCAATACTGATACCTACCCCAATCGTCTTGCCGTCGTTCAATTCCACCTCGACAATCACCGATCCCAACGCACCGATACCCCAAGAAGTACGACTATCTCTGTACTGAGCGTAAACTGACATGGGATTGGCAATGGGGGAGTCAACGATCCAATGGCCGGAGGATTGGCGGTGGCAGTCGGCGCCTCCTCCTGATTTTTCTTCGTGGGTGGAGGAGCCGAAGGTGTAGGCTCGTATTTTGGAGACGAGAGGCTTGTCGGGGGAGGGGATGACGGGTGGATGGGGGCCCATTATGAGTGACATGGTGATGGGTTACGCAGGAGGGAAGATTGGGTGATGTTATGGGTTGTTTTCGTTGAGGTGGGTGGGTGGTATAGGTGGGGGTGATGTTTTTTGTCAAGAGTCTGACACCATAACATCATGTTGAACACTAAGTACAATATTGTACTTGTTGGCTGCAAGAGGGGTGAGGGAACACCAGGAAAACTGATTTTTAGCTAAAAGATATCTTATCATTGTACCATAGGTGAGGCTGGGGCTCATAACCCACATTTAACCCATCTGGTGACCGGGCGGTCGACTCTGATGGGTTAAAAAAAATACCCCACTGGGGGGAATCAACATCCGCTGGGTTTTATTTGTGATTTCCCCCCTGGCGGGTTTAAATTTTCGCAGCCACTTATTTTTTCCCACCATATCTTTTCATGTCATCTTTCATCTGAATTACATATTACCAGCAGCCGCTGCAAGCTTTTTTGCGGTTTGTTTGTTGGGGAATTGATTCCTTGTATTGAATCATTTGAGGTACCAGTACCATGTGGGGGTGAAATACTGTACCAGTCATAAAAAATTGTTTAGAAAGAACACAATTTTGACAGTATTATTTATTTTTTATTTAAGCAGTGTTTTTGGTGGTCGTAATATTATGAGGAAGTATGTATGGATTGTGTTCATTGAGGTGGTTGGGTGTTATAGGTGGGGGCGATGTTTTTTGTCAAGAGTCTAACACAATGTGTTAAACAATAGGTAGGTACCATAATTGGTGACTGAAATAGGGGTTGAGGGCACACCAGGAACAGTGATTTTTAGCTAAGAGATATCTTATCTTTTTAGGTTAGGCCATTCACCGTCGACTGGGTTATATGCTGGGTTAAATGCTTTGGGGGCCTCATAATCCACATTTAACCCATCTGGTATCATGCCAGCAACTGAGCAATTGACTCTGATGGGTTATAAAACATAACCCACTGAAGGAAATCAAAATTCACTGGATTTTAATTGTTGATTCCCCCCAGGCAATTTCTCCTCGGTATGATTTTTTCAGCCACTCAATTTTTCTGTCCTTTGGGATGCCATGTCATCTTTCATTTGAATTGCACTATCTGCTGAGGACAACACAGATCTCTTCCCTTCAATTGGCAGGGCTTGCTTTGAAAAAATGGAAGGGAGCAACTTCATATCCAAATCTGACCAAGAAATGCGTGTGGAGGTTGAGCACAGGAAGCATTTAGAGGCAGTGTCAAAGAAGCAAAGTAGCAGTAATAATGCTATAGCACCTGTAAATCAATCATCCAAAGAACATAAAAGCTCGTAAAAAGAAGATTAATGCAGCTTAGTGGACCAGTTGGAACTTAAAGCATAAAAGAATCAACAACATTTTGCTCCACAAATGTGTTATATTCTGGACTCTGTTGCCAGCACGTTTTATGTGGATGTAAAATTGAATGATTTTAACCCAGTCGCAGGAATAAAAATTGCCTGGGAAAACATGCTGAAAAATAGAAAACCAGAGGGTAAAAAATATAACCCAGGACTATAACCCAGTCAAAGACAAATGACTTAGCTCAAGGAAAGACATGATGCATACCTATTCACGCAGTATTTAGATTCATTAGTGCTAGGATAGTAAGGTAAGAAATACATGCTGCCCAATTTTCATCATTTCATCTTTTGATCCTGTGGGTCTTTGTGACCACGATTGTATGGTAGGGTGAAGGAGACAATACATGTCTTTCAAACAATCTGAAACAAAAGGTTAAAAAGAAAAATCCAAATGAAGATATTCAATAAACTAATATTCATGTATTGTTTTTGGAACAATGACACAGAAATGAGTTCTGTTGTGTCAACAGCATTACTAATATCCATGTATTGCTTTTTGGGACAATGACAAAGGAATGATTTATGTCGGTTAAACAGAATTGTCATGATATATTATGTTAATGTGTCACCTACCAATGGTAGCAGATTCTTTTATGCAATATTAACTGAGCCTTTAAGGCAAGGAAGAAGTCTTAGAAAGCTTCCGATAACCTCAATATGAGAGCAGAAGATCTTGTTATCTATTAATGCCCTACTATCATCCACCACACATCCACCAACCAAGAAATCAAACCTCCAAAAATCAATGGTATCAGCAAATTATCATCAATTGGTATCGTTCTACAACGACCTGCCCCTGCCTCCACAATAGCTGTGACAACACTTACTATTACTCGTGAGGATATCGTCAATGTTGGAAAGGGTCCATTCACAGCGGAAGAATCGGGAAAGTACATACAAGTACAAAGAAGTGTGGACAAAGCACAGGCCATGGACCCCGCAATAGTCGGACCTTTTACTATTTTTTCATCTTCTCCGCCCTGTTGTGAAATAATTTCCCACAATCGAATCCAGGTAACATTCCAACCTTTATTGGAAAACAAAACTCCGACATAGCCTGCAAATGGATCTGATACCGACAGGACCAATAAGGACGTTCGCGCTATACGCGTGGAGAAGATTGCAGAAGAGAGTGCGGTCCCGAGAAGGAAATAGAACGCTCCTGGAAGGATTGGATGAGATTTGCGTTTGTATTTCTTTTTGTGGTCGCCGTCTCTATCGTGGTTATCTTGGACCAGCATCCATTCACCCCGTTCTTCTTCCCGCAACAATCCCCCAAATTTGTCCAAGTACCACTTGTCATATGCGCGATCATGTGTTCGTTTTTGGTGCAAGTGATAAAAGGCAAGTGATGACAAAAGGAGCAAGACAGATCCGATAGGAAAGGGAGGAATAATGTACGATACTGCGAGTATGACGGTGCCTGTGATGAAGTGTTGAATTCTTCGGGACGCATGAAGATGAAGCATTATGAGATGTTTCTCCTGTCTGCAGATAAAATAATGTAGTCTTGAAGATAAGTTGTTCTGTTTGGAATCAACAAAGAAACGAAACATGATATGGTACCATACTATGATATGCTGTGATCATTCACTTTTCGATTAGACGAGACACCGCCAAATAGTACAGAATCCACATACGAGCTGCAGTACCGGAAGCCACGTAGGAATAAAATTTGACAATGAAAAAATCAACCTCAAAATCACCAACTTCGGCGCCGCCCTTGGCAGCCACCCCATCAATCATCCTGAAAGTTTCACAACTCATCCTTATCATCCAAATGTGCCTAGTGGCGTGCGACATTCATTGCGGCAACGGCGGCCATGGCGGCAGCAACAGACTCAGCCATGGTTTAGCGGCGCAAAAGAGCGGTGGCCGGCCGTGGCCAAGCCAAAGCAAGGGACCACAACACGATACTACTCCTCTGTACAGATTTCAAGATCCCCACAAAAACTGGCGCGATGTCCTACTCCACATCAGATTCTTCCCCAAAAACTTGGCGCGAGACGTCGTTTCCAATAACAAATCCAGGAGCCAAAGCGCGCCAAACTTCACCTACAGTTCATCTACCCAAGGCGGTACAACACTATCTACCCCAAACAAAGTGACAGCTTCCCCTCACAATGCCCCATCTCTTCCAAGAAACACTACTGTCATCCATGCTTCACAGCTAGTAAACACAGGCAAAATCCGTACAACTTCATTTATCAGCTCACTAAATTACTACCTACAAAGATCCACCAAACTCCACCAAACTCCACCAAACAAATCAAACTTCTAAGCTAACAACTATGACCAAACACACCCAAAGCACCGCTGGTTTCAAGAGATCCACCCATAGCTCCACTGCAAACGAGCTGTTAGCAAGACTGTAAGTGATAAATAATAAATAATCCCTTGCTAACAAATCGTATGTAGGGGGTGTACTAGCCAATTTTCTGGTGAATTTGAGTAAAATTATTTTTGTTAGTTAAATTGAAAGTTAGTACTGCCCCCGATCATTTTTT
>JALLPC010000957.1:0-10852 GCA_036940045.1 Stephanocyclus meneghinianus | reverse complement strand
ACAACAACAGCAACAACAACAACAACAACAACAACAACAACAACAACAACAACAAGCGTACAGCAGCTGAAAAAGGCGAGACGTATCCTCATTCGATTATGAGATACATGCCTGAACTAGGCGAAAATTACGATGCTCAGTGTCTCGTGGATAGACTGAACTGCGCTAATCGAGCGAGGGTTCGTCATTATTGGGCCACGACAGATGACCAGGACCAGTCACATGAATGTGGAGTCAAAGCACCATCAAACACACAATATCATCTACCAATGCAATACACAAACTCACTACAGGGAAAATTACGATATCTACCTTCCCTTCTTGAACAAGAGCGTTTGAAATGGCTCACATGGAAATTGGATCGGTGGGAACGCAAGGATCAAGAACGTTTGATTCGAAAACAACTTCTGCAGGACTATTATATGGAACGGGAGACAAACAGACTCATTTCACACTGGCAGAAGGAAGAAGAATATGATGACAAAAAAGTAAAGCAGAGGAGACACAAAAGAAAACGGTTGAATCTCCACGGAGAAAGCCACTATGACTGCGCAAGGAAGGCAACGTCTCCGTCGTCTTCGTGTTTGTCATCATCTTCTACATCAAAGTCGTCAAGAAACTCAACTTGGTCGTCATCTACCTCTTCCATATCAACATATTACTCGGACGAGTCGGAGTTTCAACGTTGGGAAGAAAACGCTCTCGTGGAACTAGAAGGCATGTCCATAATAATGCCTAGTGACTCTTTCGAAGAAGGAACAACAATTCGTGAGACCGATGTGAAAAGAATGAAGTTACTCTCAAGTTGGGTGTTTGGTAATGATGCTGGTGGAGATATTGCCAACGATAATGATGGCAATGGCGGGGATAATACCATTGCAAGAAATCAATCCGACGAGCAAATGAGAGTGAATGATACTCAGAGTGACGAGTATCACTACTCATTAGAGGAGTTGACTAGAATGGTTGAAAAATTTCATCAAAGCAAAGAACTTACAAAACTCCACTCACATCAAACTACCAATGATGACCGATTGAACGCAGGTGTCGAATATTTTGCGCCCTTCCGCCCTCAAGATTTGAGAGAAGAGCCCACTCAACAATACAAGCATATAGATGTCGGTGGGGCGTCTTCGTATGGGAACTGCCTTGCCGTTCTCAAATGCACCTGTCAATTTTGTCGTCGTCGATCAAAAGGAGGTGTTTCAGTTACTTCCATATCATCCTCAGGAACACGTCAGCCCTCTTTCTTTTTGGTGCATCCTACTGGAGATCTCATGTCACATGTAATGATCAGCAAGCTGTATCTACCTCGATATATTGTGGATTCTACGGAAAAAAGTCTGTGTGTCGATGTCGAAGGCAGGATTCTTCAATTATCAATATGTGGTAAATCTGTAGCTACTCAACATGAGATATGTTTGGTAGTGAGAACATCATCGCACTGTTGTATTTTGATTGCACGACCAAAGGTAGCGAAGAGAAGTGCTCCTAGTACAGCTGAATGCAAAGGCACATTTGAATTGTTAGAAAGCGCTCGGATCGATCTGCGTTCGCAATTTGGGACGAGCAAGCCATCATGCTTACCCTATCATATTGCGTGTGATTCCAAAATGTCCATATCCTTCTTCACAAGACCATCCTTTGTTATATTGTGCCTCGACCAGGATGGAAACAAGTTCAGTGTTCATCATGTCACCGTAAGAGAAAAGCCGCAAATAAAAAGACACGACCTTTCGGCGACGTTAGCCGATATTGCAATCGTTGAATGCGATCCTCGTGATCGCTACGCTCTGTGGGCGGCGGCGCGACCTGTAATCATGCCTACAGTATCGGAAAGATTCTTCAAAAGAGGAGGAGCGAGCAGAGGAGGAATTGTTGAAGGCCTCGCCGGATACGGCCATAGCCTTTATCATATCAATCTGCGAGACGACACCGCACGCTATGCTTGGAGTCCCAGTCATGAAGAATTCATCGTAGAAGGTGTATATTCCATCAATGGCATTATGTCGGATACATCTCGTGACCATATTTTATGGATAAGTTCTACTTCAGCTGGTAAGATTTGGGCATTGGACGTTCGGTACAAAGCTCCGAAAGTGCTGGTGTGTTGGTCGTTGCCAGCAATGTGCGACGATTTAGGAGCTCATTGTAGCATCAATGGTATACATGGTGCAGGAGTCTTGATGAACCAGCCTTTGTTACCATCAGCTCCAGTCGACAGCTCGACAGCAATGTTTAGCGTGAAGAAAGATGTGAACACTTCTAGTCTAAACGTCCACCATTTCCCATCGTCAATGCCACGATTCCACACCCGACCGCTTGAATCAGCAGGTTTTGTTGATGTCCCCAAGTCTCGATACAACACAACAAGCATCGCACGCAGCGCCGTGTTTCCCCTGCCGGATACATCCGACTGTGTTTTTAACGTTGGCCTCGCCACACTAGAATTATCATCATTGACCGCACTTCCCGCCAAGAAATTGAAACAATTAGGCTTCAGATCAGTTCCTGCTCAAGCAGCTTATGTGTTCACGATGAATAGCATAGGTGACATATATTGCCATACTCTGCTGGCGTGTGAGGCATCAGAGGAGCCGAGAGCTGTTTATTTCCCCGGGCTCCCTGTTGGAACAACATCGATTCCTGTAAGTAACAGGGTAAGATGCAACAAAAGAAAATTGGAGCAAAGTGATAGGGCACTGGTCATTGAACTGAGCAATAGGTTTCCAATCCCATCAAGTGCCATTACAAGCTATCCAGTGAGTGAGATTCAGCCTCTTGATATTAACGCCGTTAATGATGCGATAAAGAATAGAGAGATGCACGGAACTGATGGTAGCGATCACAGTCCAATCACTTTCGCAGAGAATGACGGCCCACGTTCGTTACATAGCCTAATTCTTCCAGAGCAGCTCACGAAGACAGACTTTGACATGTTGATATTATCGCTCAGTGAAGAGCTACAACCAGACCTTGATGCATCAATAAACCAGGATGGTCTCGAAAGGAAAGTTGGTTTTGCCCACAAAGCTGCGGGGTTTGGTATATTGGCACCGACTGATGTCAAATCTTCCAAGAATCACAGAACGAAGCTAGAGTGCAAGCATTTGTTGGTGACTGTTCAAAATAACGTCGAGGATGGGAAAGAGCCATCACGACAGATGATTGGAAAAAATGCCGGTGACTTTACGCAAGATATGCTAAACAGGCTAGAAGAAAATTACCTAAGAAGTGACTTTGATAAAGAAGGTATCAATACATTTGGAGTGAACGAGGAATCTAGTTCAAGCGATGCTGAAAGTGCAAATCATGAATGTATTTAACGGGGTGTAAAATGATGAAATCTCGACCTACATGAATCTCTGTGAAGTATACAGCCACGTGAAAGGCCTGACAATGTGAGCGAGGAAACATCTCTTGTGGATCCACCAGCATGCTTTCGTTATCCTACACAGCACGATGGCATCATACAAAAGGACGCAGCGACACCTCCATCCCAGCAGTTTCATCGAGTGTGCTATATTCCTCAAGATATGCATGCGCAGTGACCCCTTCTTCCTCGTCATCTTTAGTTCCTGAGATCTTGTCGAAAATTAATTTTGGACTTCCTTGCCCCGAAAACAGACGAGTTGGTGTTGAATACAGTCGACGAATGGGTGACTTTTTATTTGGCCCTGGAGAACTGGGATGATTGTGGTCGTGCATACTGTCTTGAGAGGCGGGTCCATCTACTTCAACATCAAAGTGACCGTCTCCAGCAGAAAATATTGAGTGAATCGAATAACATTCGTCGTTTTCTTCGTCCACATAACTGCGTACTTCTTGAATACGGATATCACCATCTGGATTCATGGTAGTCTCGTAAGTGGCATAGACAGAATTACCAGTTTGTCCGCTCGTCGCCCTATCACTCAAACCTGAGAAGGTTCTCGACAAAGTTCTGTCAATATCATCGGAATCAGGAATAGGGCTCCTGTCAATGTAATCAGATCGTTTGGCCTTCATGCAATCGTCGTAAGTGTTAGTGTTATCATAAATCTCAGCCGAGCGCACTTCTGTAATGCTAACTTCTATGTCTTCCTCATAATATGTTTCTCGACCGGAAGAACTCTCATCATAATACTGCTTTCGCTTTCTGTTAGAAGTCCCCACAAACAAGGCGAGGAGAACGAGGAAGAGCGTACCGAGCGCGATAAGGATCATAACTGGAAAGGTGATAATGGAAAATGGGTCATTCGTGTTCGAGCTAGCATTTGGAGAACCCATGATGCTAGACACGTATCCAGGACTAGTATTGATGGGATCTTGAGTCGAAGAAGATGTGTCTTTATCGATACCGGTGGTATTCGCACCGACAAATCTCACCCCACGAACAACATCATTTACATACTGTTGCCTGACGAGGGTGGGATCCTCCATATCCTCTTTGATCGCATCAATGGTTCGAGCTTGTAAATTCTCGTAAGACGAGGAGTCGTATGTGTATATCGTCATCTGTCCACGAACAATAGTGCACTTGGTTGTCATTCGTGGCGAGAAAAGCAACTGCGATGGTACCAACGGATCACGGTCTTTTATGAAGGAAATGTGTGATACTGGTCCTGATTGAGTGCTGATGAAGTTGAACGCCGTTCCGTCACTGGACGGAGAATCGCCGTTGGTATCTGTATTTGCTCGGGTTTGAATAAGCGGGTTACTTGCTGGAACTCCGACTTGACCATCAATTCTAGCATTAACTAAAGCATCATCATTCACAAAGATTTCAGATGCGGGGGGGTTTGAGTTTGATTCGTCTTGGACGGAACCAGAGGTTACAGCGGTTTCGTCAGCATCCGTTTTATCTTCGGACCAGAATGAGTTGGACAAAGATGTCGAGGATATGTCGCTGGAACATTGAGCTGAATGAAAGGAAAAATGAGTATGAGATGACGGGATGTTCACGCGATTCCACACCAAAATGAAGACCATTTCAAGGTCGCATTTCGAGATGATAATGGCAGTTGCTGCTTTCGTAAAGATAATTACTTCTAAAGCAATCTTTGAGAATCCAATGAACGACAGCAAGTCAACAAAAATGTCATGAGTGCACGATGTGTTTGATGCCGCACACGTTTCGCCATTCATCATCTTTTGCGATTGAATTTCCTAGCGCTACACGTAGTCCACTTGTTATCCGCGCAAATCTCAAGACAACATGAACTTAACAGTTAATTGACCAACACCAAGAAAAGAGACACAAACTCACCATAGTCGTCAACCACATCGCCCGGCTCCAAACTCACCCCCACAATGGATGTGGCCCCCCTCTGCTTCGGGATCAATCTTCGTCGTTCCTCGCGGTCAAGTTCCAGATGTCTCCAATTATTAACATTCTCTGCGGCCGGCACCACACAATCGGTCAACCCACTTCGTTCCGCCACCCTCTGCAACGTGACGCGCCGCACTCTGTCTACGGCATCGCTCAATGCCCCGTCATAAGTCGTGGAACCATTCTCCAACGCAATGAGAGGAGTGTCGACTTCGTACGTGTACGATAGTTGCAGCGAGGTGGCTCCGGCACGCTGGAGGGCGGCGGGAGTGGACACGGAAGAGCACGTGTAGAACGCCTTCATATCATTCATCGAGCGGTCAGATTCTGCCACTAAAGGTACCAGACAATGCCAGTCAAGTGTTGATTCAAGCGATGGAATAACGACGATAATATTATGGTTTGGTATGGTACAATACAATACCAAAAATCTATAACAATAGAATGCCGGTGGACGAAACGAAACAGTCAGTTGTTTCACAGAAAAAGTTAATTGTGGTGACGGTCGTTGAGGCGGCAACAGCCCCGAATCGGTTCAAAAAGTCTCATACTCCAATAAAGCTTAAATGAAGTTCAAAAGTTTGAATGTTCTTTCTCTACTGGGTGGAATTAATACAAACATCGGTTTCCTCAATCTTATGGCACTCCTGTCTCGTCGTTAAGAGCCAATGTATCCGTGATTTCGAGAATGCGAGATCTCTCTAGCGGGATTGTTCCAGACTTTATTTTGAGTCCGATTGAATATATGTATCCGGGATGATGGACAGATAATGAAAATCCGTGCAGGCCACGGCTGGGGCCCGTGTGATAGACCTAGGTAGGTAGGTAGACAGGCACCCCGCCTTGCATTCACCTGCATTCACCATGATGATCCATCCTGACAAACACATTGACAACGACCCTCACTAAAGAACGACCATCTTTAACACAGCATCATGAGCACTAGCCTGGGTCCATCATGGAACCTCCGTTCGTCTTCGTCGCCGCGTTGTATCGCCGCGTTCCTATCGAAAAATGACTCCAACAGCAATATCAACAACAATGGCAACGCCGCCTCGTCATCCAATCCATTTGAAGAGGAAGAGTCTTCCTGGCCCGACAATCCCAGCAGCAAGAACTTGGTCTATTCAGTGACTATCGGCACAGAGCGAGGCTCGCTCCATTATCGAGCGTATCCCGCCGCAATTGAAGGAGGAGAACGGCGAAGACATGCTCGCGATGGATACAACACCGCGTCGTCGGCTTACATCGATCCCGAGAATTCCATAAATCTGCAGGGGGCGGCGAAGGGGTCTGTTTCGGGCATCGTGGCGGCACGTCACTCCCTGGAATCTTCGGGCGCTGGCAAGCACGTGGAGGAAGCTAACGATGCGGCTCCCGTGTTTCTCTTGCTAGTAGATGACAATCGAGGATCCTCGTCGTCCTCTTCCAATCCCGGAGCATACGCCGCTCATCTAGTCACGTTAAAGCACGGTGCTTTTGGAAGGCTCGGCGCCGCTACGAGCGCAGATCATTTGGATTCCTTCGAGGATGCGGCGCCGAGTCACGCGAGAATGGGGAGCAGAGGCAGCGTAGGCGTCGGCAGCATCACTCGGTTTGGAGCAGAGTCGAATGAACTTCAATACACGACAAAGTCCACTTCATCGGTGTCGTTGCCACGCATGTCTTGTGCAACATACCATCCCAACACTGGATTTGTCTATGCATCGGGGATGGGAGTGTTTAGCCTTTCTGC
Source organism: Stephanocyclus meneghinianus (assembly GCA_036940045.1). Lineage (NCBI taxonomy): Eukaryota > Bacillariophyta > Thalassiosirophyceae > Thalassiosirales > Thalassiosiraceae > Stephanocyclus > Stephanocyclus meneghinianus. The sequence goes on along the minus strand of JALLPC010000957.1, from coordinate 3,806 downwards.
CAACAATGTCAAGGCCGTTTTGGCAGGAATGGCTGCCAAAGATTACATTTCTGGAGGACGTCCCGAATTTGTCGGAAAACACTATTCTTCATCCGCTTCTGTCTCCTCGCGCACCAGACAACAGACACATGCACATCATGCAACAACAGCGGGCAGGACTGTACCATCTCCACCGCACGCTCTCTATCTGAAAGCAGCCAACTCGTTGCCCCGGCCAGGAGCACGATGCTCGCCCACTGCAAATTCCATTACTTTGGCATGTTTGGGACGCGTGGCCATCGTGGCAGTCTCCAATTCATTTTATGCCGTGCCGGCTTGTCTGGATGTAGGTATTGTGAGTGGGGCAGACGGAAATGCAGTCAGCGTCAATGGCGCTTCTGCTTCACTATTGGCGGGGTTGCCGAGCGTTGCTGCCACAAAGATTTTGGCTTTCGCGCAGAGCTCTCAGCTTCACCCGGTCATTTCTATTGACGTCATGTCGCCGATGGATATCGCTACTCCTATCAACACAGATGATTCTCATACCGATAAAGATGCAAATGACACAGTTGCTGCCATTACCAAATTCTTGAAACCAATCACCAGTCACGTACTTTTGGCCAGTGGACGAGAATGCACAGTGGTTGAAATCGTCAGTGCTCCCGATCCACGTTTCGTCTCTTTGATCGGAAAGGTTAGCGTCGGTGGCGGTGGTGCTGGAGCAAATAATATTGTAACAACCTACGTCAAGGTCTTGCCACCACGACATGGACTGTGTACCTTCCCCGGTCCCATTTTGGCTGCGGCCCCTCTTCCTTCGACAAAATGCGCCTGCCTTAGTGACGATTCGACCAGCGTCCGTAGTAAAAGTTCTGAATCTCTCACATCCGGACCACTACTTGCATTACTAACTGTGGACGGATTAATACACATTCGATCACCGTTTTGTCTATCCGTTCCTCTCTCTTCAATCGAGGTGGGTACACGGCCCAATGATTTCTTTTCGGTCGTAGCTCTTCCTAAATCAAGTCCGGGAGAGGAAGGGAGGAAGTTATTGGCAGCTAGTTATGGTGGAGAAGCGCGGGTAGTTTTGTGTCAGGAGGAGAGTTCTCAAGATTTTGCAGATCGTCTCCTCAAAATGTCCATCGATGCCTTTGGCGCCAATGGTTTCCCTCGTATCGACTTGGCCGAAGCCCTCGGTGCCACTTTCTCTGCAACATCTTACATTGGACCGGAAGCAACGAATGCAAAACGGGTTTTGTTGAGGCAATACCTTGAGGCTGTCTTGGGGCTCGCAGATGACATACGATTTTTCTTGGGAGCCGGTGGCGGCGGCGGCAATGGAGGAAGCAGTGTGTCTTTTTTCATATCCGAAGAGAGCCAAGAGGGAGGTCTCGAAGTTGTGGATACTCATTTGAGTGGAGGGAAGGACTCCACAGCAAATCCTTCATCCTCCGATGCACCAGCCCTGGGCCCCAACGCGCTCCTTACATGCACAGCACTGCTCTGTCTAGTTTGTTTTCAACTCCAACCACCTAATGGGAATCTGGCAAATCGTGCATCCAAGGCATGTTCTAGTTCAATGGGAACTGTGCGACCGAGGGATCCGATTATTTCAAAGGCCGCCATAGCGGTTTGCGATCTCGTGGCGGATCGTCTTCTCAAAGAGGCAGCGGCAGCTTCATTTTCTCTCCTTTCATCGTCCGCATCCATATCTATATCAACAAATCGCCCTTCGCAGAGTAGCGCCAGTATGGAATTTGTGGAAGCTGCAGTTTGGTTGCTACGATCGTGTGGTTGTCATGAAAAGGCTTTGCATGCGCTTGAGGAACGGATGAATAATCCTGCATTGCGAAATGCCTCTGTCAGCATTGGTAGTGGAGGGTCATCGTCATCTGGTGGGTGGTCTCAAATCAAGTTTGATAGCTACATCGCAACGCATCTTGGCGAACTCTGGTCTAGCAAAGATGATCCATGTTGTCAGTTAGTACTGCGGTCCTCAGCCACACGAGATTTAATTTCAAGGAACCCCACCCTTGGCATAAGTATATTCACAACCCTACATCCTCGGAATGAAAAAGAATGGAGGAGCATAAAGCAGTCAGATGACCCGTTATATCATCCGCAATATCCTTATAAAGTTGTTGAACTTCTTAAAGGGGTGCATCCCCAGGTAAGCAGGCATGAACAGTATATGGGTGATATGTCACCACTAGATTCACCTGGTTCGTACGCAGTGGGGTCACCTGCTTCTGGCACATTGCCACTTCATTCAGGGAGAGCACTCGCAGTGACATTTTTGGAGTCTGCAATTGGCATCGCAACTGGACGATGTTCGCAGAATGATGATGTTTTAGTTCATGAATTCAGTAACAACTTCGAGGAACGCGTAGCAGATATGCACGATGAGTTATCATATCTTCTTTTAGAGGGGGTAATTTCTGAACGTGGAGACGGAGATAATGGTGAGGATTCTCCAATTGGCGCAATCTACAGATATAAACTCAGACGGCTCCTTAGTTGGGAGAATGCCAGAATACGATCTGAGCGACTTTTGGCGTCTCTGCCAGCGTCCTTTCTACGAGAGCACGCACTGCTGTTGGGTCGCCTGGGTAGACACGAGGACGCAATCAAGATATTCTACTCTGACTTGGATAGTCTCGAACTAGCTTTAGAGTATTGCGATATTCGACACGAGAGGCAACAGGCCCAGATCGAGGAAGCCAAGTCTAGGGGCACTTCTGGAATTGAGGCTTCGTCGCGCGAATGTAGTTACCTACCGCTGGTAAATGTAGCTCTGAACTCCGACCCTGATTCGGATAGAGGAACAGCTGCAGCCATCCAAGTCTTATCTCTTCGGCGCAGTTCTATCGATAAAAGTGCAGCCCTAAAACTTCTTCCTAGAAATGTTCCTATGTCAGCAGTCACAAGACCTTTCTTGATTCCCGCTCTTGTTGAAAACAAATCTCAAGTTCGCAGGTTGGAAGTGGCTGAGGCATTACTTCGATCAAAATACACGAGGTTGAAGCAAAAGCTGACAGAGGCTCAACTGAAGTCACATGCTTCACTGCACAGTGTACCGGCGCTACAGAAACTGCATCTGGGCGATCCTCTCCATTCGTCAAAAGCCATCAAGGCCCGCCCTGTTCATTTGGCATCGCCACACTTTCCAGACGTCATGCTTATAAAACATTTTTTCCCGAGGCATCTAGTAATTCAAGCGCAAGTAATAAATTCTGCTTCCAATCAAGATTTGCGAACTCTTGCCGATGTAGCATTTGTGGTTGCTGAGTCATCAGACGAGGCACTCCAACCCGCATTGGAAGTACCCCTAAAGGCCTTACCTCACGGTTCAACAGGCAGTTCGTGGTGTGTCTTGACAGCTATCCCACAACGGCTCGAAACATGTTTCTTAACCTGTGAGCTCCGATACACTGTGCTTTCAGTTGATGCTTACTCTGGCACACATTTAAGTTTTAGTTCGGGAACGACTGCAAATAATGGGCAAAGTAGAACATACGTGGAGGAGTTGCAGGATATTGAAGTGCGTCATGCTGAGGGTTGGAATTAACTAAATTTTTAAGTCTCTTGGCACTTACTGTTCATTTATATATGTTAGCCCCCGTCGCGGCACCGTCCCAGTGTTGACAAGTCCCAGTACAGACACGGGGTGAATTCCGCCCCGTGTCTGTACTGGGCGAAAAAATAGCGCCCAGTGCGGGCACTGGGTCGTGTGAAATCTCCGGTGCCGGCACTGGGCGCCCGGTGCTGTCACTGGGCACCCAGTGCCAGCACTGGCAAAATGACCCTTGCACCACCTGAACCCC
>JALLPC010000956.1:0-10811 GCA_036940045.1 Stephanocyclus meneghinianus | reverse complement strand
TTTTTTCACGATAAGATGTCTCCAATCACAATCAAATTGACAGAATATTTAAGGATTTTGCATAAAACATGTAGGAATAATGCAATAGGTATGTTATTGCACTGAATAGGTATGCTACAAAATGTGTCTTGAAAAATGCCAAAGAAAGGATCCGCATGTTGTAGCAGGAGATAAGAATGAATGGTTGTGATCATAAACGCCAAACCTCTTCGAGTTCTAGCCTTTGTTTGATGAAAAACCCTGTTTACCAACTATCCATCCATTTCATTGGATAGAAGCTTTATATAGTTTCTTCTTGAAAGACACCATGCGGCAAGAGGAGAAAAGAAAAGTTTTACCATGGGGATAGACTGTAAGACGTGACAGATTGACTTGTCCAGAGTTCAAGTAGGGACTGATTGTGGCCTATTATGTATTTTTCTGGTTATTTCATATGCACATGCAAAAGTAAACATGCAACTGTAAAAAGGGATGGGGGAAACACAGTCTTATGAATATTCTACTCAACCATCTCAAATGATGAAATTGTAGGTATTCAGACAATAAGATAACTCAAAATCAGCACTGGAAATGCTGCAAACATGATATATCATGCCAAGCTAAACTAGCAAGTAACGAAGTACTTACTTTTACAGCTTGTGGAATTTTGCAACAAAGAATCCCATGGAATCGATCTTTTTGTCACATGGATCAAATCGTCGAATCATGTGTCGTTCTTTTTCTGATAATCCCATTCCAGGCAAAGCAGGAAGCCCAGGCAAATAATCAGGGATTGGAAGGAGCTCCATGCAAGGAAACTCGGACAGAATAAATTTGATTATTGCTTCGTTCTCTAATTGATTTATTGTGCAGGTCGAGTAGGTCATTGTGCCTCCAGATTTGAGCAGTGGGATTGCACATCGGATGAATTGTTTTTGGTATTCCGAATGTTTCAACAGTTCCACTGTTGTATTAATGTCTACGTGAAGTTTTGGCCTGAGTCCCATTGCGCTGCATGGTGGGTCAAGCAAAATGCGATCAAATGATCCAGGATAAAATCCCTTAACATTCAAAATACCGTCACTGTTCTCAGAGGTTGCCGATTCGACAATCTCTGTCGGTCTTGGAGCCGTATCCCCGGTGTCTGACAGAAGCAACTTTGTCGAGTCTGCTGCGATTGGAACTATGCATGTTGCACCCATGGATTGGCAAAATTCTCGAGCTTGTGTCATTTTCTTCCTTCCTTTGTCACATGCAATGATCAGACCCTTGTTGCCTATCAGGCTCGCCACATGCGCTGTCTTACCTCCCGGTGCACAACACATGTCAAGAATGACATCTCCTTCTTTCGGATCGAGCGCATGTGCGACTACAACAGATGGCAAGTTTTGTAGCATAATTTTCCCAACAAGTACGCCATTCAGCGGGGGTTGTGGAGGGCCTGCAAGTTTCACCATTAGAACTCCTAACCCAGATGAATGTGCAAAATAGTCTGATCGTTTACAGTATGATCTGCCCATTCCTAGAAAGACGCATTTTCCAGCATAATGTTCAAGTAAGAGGCCACGCGGCACCTGCTTCAAGCTTTGACCCACATGAGCATACACCTTAAACGAGCGATACGTCGACGATGCAACACAATTGTTGGGTTCGTTCATACTGCACGATATCGCGAATCTGCTTCGATAGAATGAAGTGTACTCACCGCGACTTCTTCTTCTTGTTTAATTCCAGCATCCGCACACAGTATCCCTTTCACAAACACATTTGCGCCTCGCAGCACAGCCTCTCCACAAAATCTGTCCACTATAACTACGCGATGTGACATGGGCCAGCCTTTTTTACGACGTGAATCTCCACTCATAATATCTTGTTTATCAGATATAATATCAGTTCTAGGTGGTACGCTGCAGTCGAACATGCTTTTGTTGCTCGATGACGGTATTCCTCGTACAATCACAAGGTCTTTTATGGTATCATGTCGTCGAACAGAATACTCCTGCTTTTGCGACGTTTCATGACCGTTCTCGTGACTTGTTGACAAATGAATGTTCAGGGCATCGATAACTTCATCTACGCAAGCGTTCAACAAATTCACCCTGCAGCATGTCTCGGCAGGGGACGTTTTCATGCGTTCAAGAATATCGTCAAGATGCGTCGTGACTACATCAACATTGTCTTGTATACCGCGACTGGTGGGGTATTGCCTCGCCAGATGATTGTAGACATCTTGAGGGAGAGTTACTTTGAGTTGACTTAGGGAGAGGACTTCTGGGAATTCTAGAGGCGAATTGGAGCCCATGGTATGTATTGTTGATTTTCGCCTTAGTAATAAGTGGCATGGATTATGAGTGGATATGGCTGGGCAACGTACTGTAAGGCCAAGTTGATTTATCTACGCCATCTAAAATCCTACTATATTGGCTTCATTGAAATACAATAGATTTTTTATCTTCGCAGACGGATTAAGAAAAAACGTTTTAGGAGCAAATGTCCAGTCTAGTTAAATATGTGACAATTTTCCACGGAATACTCCCACAGGCTCCCAGGAGCTCACTGGGGGGTCTCAGGGTCTCGCTCCAGTCCCACTCAATAATTTTTACGTAGCACCGTCGACGAGCCCACAACTATCGTATCGTACCAGACAACTACCATACCCTTACCATACCGTTCGGACAGGTTCGGACCGTCATTTGATTCATAACAACCTCCCTCACAGCAGCTGACAGCTCCCTTAAATCGACACCCCACCCGCACCTGTCGCCAAAATGCCCTCCTCACTGTGCCGCAATTTAGTGGCTCTTCTGACAACCGCAGTCGCCGTCACCGCCGACCCCATGTTCCTGCTCATGAACGCACAAGCCAAATGCATGTCGGTCGAGGCACCCGCCGATGCGCTCCTGACTATTCAATACGAAGCTCCGGACCTGGTCCTACCCCCCGAAAAAGAAAAGAACGGCGAACCAGTCGATCCTAGAACATATCGCAGATTTCGCACCACCATCACCGTGTCCCAAGACGAGGGACGAGCCAGTCACCACGGACGAAATCGGGATAATCAGGGACAACACGGGCGCAAACAGAAAGAACAGCGACAACAGGTTGTGAAAGATTTAGACGCCAAAAAGGGAAATGTTCAATTCACCACCGTCATGGATGGAAAGGTAACCATCTGCGTACAAAGTTTGACTGCCTCGGCGATCAGCCCCACCCCCATCAGTTTGCGCGTCACGGAGTCTCCGGCGGGGGAAGAGGTATTGAGTCCACCCAAAGAGGCCGAAACCCCCGTCTTAAAAGTGGATACGCAATCGCAACGAAAGGCTAAGGAACACTTTTCGCAAATGGAAAAGACGCTGACCTCTCTTATTTCCAAGACGGAGATGATTTTGAGGCAGGCGGACTTTGCGAAGGAGTTGGAGGTGGAATTTCACGAGCAGAGTATTGCAATGAATAAAGCTAGTCAGTGGTGGCCTATTGTGCAGCTTTGTGTTTTGCTGGTTACTGGGTTTACGCAGGCGAATCATATGGTTCAGTTTTTCAGGAAGCATCACATTTTTTAAATGATTGGCATTGTTGAAGAAAAATTCTTCCATTGCAACTAGCGGGTATTTGAATAAAATACAATTGGCAAATTTAGTCTCTGGTGTCATTTTCTAATAATGTGTTTATATTAAATCTATTGACTGGGGCAACTTCACAAGAAGTATCCCCTTCTCCTCGCCAATGGGCTATCATCTGTTGGACTCTTCATCATAAATTGCAGCTGACTGCCTTAAAGCTTCCTCCAAGTGTTTAAAACGAGCAGCCTTCTCGTCAAATAGTGATGCATCATCTCCGCCTGAAACTGACAAGTCATCAAGGTACTCCTTTGTTGCAGGGAAATGGTCTTCTATCCATCCACGTGGATTGATAACTTTCCCTTTCTTCGTAATCACCGCCTGAGTGAAAACCTGCGCCAAAATCTTACCTCTTTCATTACTTGTGCCATTCTCAGATGGCCCCTCATTGGAATTATGAAATGTTTGATAAACCCACAAGTTCCGCTCATCCATTCCCCCAATTCTCGTTTCAATATCAAACCGTCGCAAAGGCGGTATCTCACGACGAAATCGTATCATTGATGCCGTTACAATGAAGTACGACCGACTTTTCAAATTGGCATCCAAAATCCCGCCGAAGGATGACCACTCCCACCTCGCCAACTCGGCGTGAGTTAGGTAGCTCGCATTATTCATGTGAAACATGACATCCACATCGAACAATCCAGCGCGGGATGTGTAGACATAGGGTGGCTGTTGAAACCCCAATCCAACGAGAGATTTTTCGCGGTCGGAAAGGGGCGAGGTGCGACGTTTCCAGTATCCTTTTGCAATGGCTGCGAATGTGCGAGGGATGTGAACGATTCCCATTTTCGGAACGGAAAATATCAGAAAAAATCACAGAATTTAATCTTTGATGTGGATTGGTCGGCGGACAGCCTACAGAAAATAGTCTACATTGCGCCTCCCAACATTTCCCAATCTTTCGTAGTGTGTCTCGGTAGTATTTAAGCTCATGACCCAATTACCTTTATTTTATTAGAGGTATTTTGAAAGTCAAAATTTGTATTATTTAATGTTATTGACTGAATGTTTGCACAAATAAAGGCCAATTGAGCCTTCACACATCACCCTGACATACTATCATTTCATAGACATCCAACAACAATCATCAATTCTGCATCAATTCCAGATCAAGTCCATCACACTTCCGACGCTGCAAAATACCAACGCTGGGTACAAGACAGAAGCGATAACAGCATGCGCAAACCGTAGCGATCCTGCCCTGTCACGAAAGTTGACCAGATACCTTTGTTCGCAATGTATTCGAGACGGTGCCCTTATAAAATGCCTTCCACGATCATTACAATATGCATCGTTGTGATAGTCGGAAGCACACATAAATATGCAACATCATTGGCCTTCACATCACTAATAAACACATTGTCGTTTACCCCGAAAACACTGCAGCTGGATAAATCTAAAAACTGCGTCCGGACTTCATTGAATATGGCCATAGGAGGGGTTCATGGCAAGAAGAAACGTATGTTGGAAGCTGTCAAGAAAAAGAAGACAAAAAATCCCAACAGACCCACCGGGAAGCACAAAAAGACCGGCAAACGAGACAGCACGCAAGAAGGAATCAAGTCATCTTCATCGAAAATAAAAACATCAATGCCCAAAACAAAGATATCCATTGTAGGGGACACAAAGGCGCATGGTCCACCGTGGCAAATCATGGGCGAAAAGGATAGGAAAAAAAACGTGGAAGCCGAACGGATTCGAAGGGAAAGAATTCACCTCGGCATCGACTCGCCATCCATGGGGAATATCGGAACGGACGATGGAAAGATGAAAGCGGATGTTTCTGGATCGAACCGTCTGATATCGGCAAAAGACAGAGCCATGCTCGGTTGGAAACGGTTCAATCCGCTCGCCGCTCCGTCCGAGCTTGTACTCTTTGGGAGCTACCTCAGTAAACAGTTCCCTCCTTCGATCGGAGTTCCCGAAGTCGCATTTCTCGGAAGGTCCAACGTTGGAAAGTCTAGTTTACTGAATCGATTGGTGAACAAAGCCGGCGGGGAGACCGCACGAGTGGGGAAAACGCCCGGCGCGACCGCCAGCGTGAATTTGTATGCTTTGTTGGGTCCGAGCAGTCAAGGTGGCAGTCGGGAAGGCAAACCCATTTTGGGATTTGCCGACCTACCCGGATTCGGGTATGCGAAACTCAGCAAGGAGACCAAGGAAAGCGTGGAAGAGGCCGCAGAACGATATTTAGGGAGGCGGAGAGAACTTGCGTTGGGGATACTGTTGGTAGATTCCAGGCGGGTTCCCAGCGCAGATGATAGGGCAGTTTTGGCTGCGCTGTTTGACATGGGTGTGCCTATTGTGGTGGTTGCAACGAAATCAGATAAGCTGAAGGCAAATGAAATGGAACCAGCCATGAAAACTATTCGTGAAGGACTGGGTCTACCTGATGGACAGCCGTTGAGAGTTAGTGGTGTGACGGGCGAGGGTGTGCGAGAATTATGGAGAATCATTTTGGATGCTTGTGAAACACGAGTCAGTGAACTCAAATCGGCAATAGAGGAAGGCAGAGATGATGGCGGAGCTCTCCGCGTACTTGCAGACGAAGATGGCATGGACGATGATTTCTATGATGATTACGAAGATGGATACGATGATGAATACTTTGACGATGGTGAAGACATTGCCTATGACCAGGGATATGATTGGATTCAAAGCGAAAGCCCAAGTGAGGAGAATGATGTTCAGGGCCAAGACTTTTACGACAATTTTTACGATGACGATGACGCATACATTGACGATGACTTTGGTGCGGATGCAAAAACAAGAAGCAACAGTGGAAACGAGGAGAGACAAAGAGCCGAAAAAGAGTACATGAAGTTAAAGAACCTCAAGAAGGTTGCCAAAGATATGGAAAAACGCGGCGAAATTTGAGAATTGTGTCCGTTTGACAATAACCTTAATTAAATTACAATGGTTTTCCGTCAGCTCCCAAAAGGCCACTGCTCGCCCTGTTTGCTTTTAACTCTTTTCCATCGGCTCCTACTAGTTTCGGCCCTCCTCCGATGCCTGCACTCAAAACTTCAATCAGTTGAATCTTAAAGAATAGAGCCGCCCCACCCGGGATACGACCATCTGGTGTTCCAGCTTCACCATATGCCATTTCTGAAGGAATACCCAACATTCTATGAGTATTGTCGCGAAACCAACACATGACATGGTGTTTGCATGAAATGTGAGTGATTCATAACGACAGCAAAAGGCATTATCCTAAAAATCATTTCAAAGAACTCACGCAGTTTCTCCTTCGCACATGTGCTGCAATCCCTCCCTCCAGCCTTTGATGACACCTCCAAGCGGAAAAGTGACTGGTTCTCCTCCCAGTGAACTATCAAACACTGTCCCGTCAGGTAGTGTTCCGTGGTAATGAACTTTAACTGTGGATGCTGCGGTGGGTTTGACGCCCTTTCCAAAGCCATCCGGTCCCGCTTCCAATGGATGGATGACTACTCCCGATTCAAGCGTGGCAGTTTCAGGATTTTCACTCATTTCTTGAAGCATTGCCTTTCCTGCCTCTTCTATTTTGACACGAATTTTATTTCTGCCGTCGCATCATGGAAATTTGTAGCAAGTTGTGAGATTGTGAAGATTGAAGACACAACTCCGAAAATTCTCCCCAAGACAAAAACGAGTTCATTGTCAACGTGACTTACGCTCGTTCAACAATAATGTCATTCAAATCGGTACCTCTCCTCCCCAAAATTTTCCTTTGATCTTCTTCGTCCAACTTCCCCACAACCGTATCCAAAAGCCCACGAGCTACCTGAGTCAATTCGTTGGCGTTTTCCACCAGCGGACGGATATCACCCAGCTGACGAGCGAGATTGATGCCCAGTGCATACATGAGTTCGTCGTGGGATCCTTCTTCGATGGGACGGGCTGCCGCTGGAGTTGAAGTTTCGGACGATTCGGCGAAGAGACGAGAACCATTGTGTCTTACGACGGAATTGGTGGCGGTGAACGCGGAAGTCACTGCAGGTGACGCTATGGCCAATGCGAAGGCAAGAATAGAATGTCTCATTCTGTCTAGTTGTAGAGGCTGCGCTTGTAGGGGGGGTGAGTTTGTGGTGGTGGTTTGTGATGGTGTTTGCTTGTGGCCACTGAGGATTTCGGCGTTCGTGCCGGTTATGTAGAAGGATTTGTGATATTATTTTTTATTTTATGGCACCGCATAAAATCCATTGATGTGTGATGGGCTTCGGCTGGATCGTGTATCATGACGAGTCATATCTTACTTGTGAAAGCAATTAATTTTTCATGGATTCTACTATTATAAAGATACACAATTCTAAATATCATTAGAAATTTCAAGGTAACGGTGTTCTCCACCTCTGTGACGTAAGTGCCTGTACAGTGTCAACTCAAAAACTCCATCACAACATGTGCGGGGTCGGGAGAAAAGTATTGTACCACAGTATACTGTGTGTATACCATAGTGATCAGGGCTTTTGCGCGACAAATAAATGGACACTGGAAGGCCGAACTAGACAGTTCCTCTTAATCTTACAACATCATTCGAACAATACTGCAACGCTCGCGCAGTACAATATCAACCCGAACGATCGAGCACCATGCCCCGGTTGTCCAAAATTATTATCGCTATCTTGTACGCTTTAGCGCCTTCTTTGATATCAGGCTTCACGTTCGGAATCCGACAATGCAATACACGATTACTCTCAACCCAAATAAACATATTTGGGAATGCCTTTGCAAATGATGACCGCCTTGGAAAGATAGAGAATCCTGGATTGAAGAAGGTAATTTTTCTTTTTCATTATCACTTGGAATATCTTTGCCTCATCAAATTTTATCCTGTACCTTGAAAGGGCCCGAACGTAAGCGAAGTGACAATCAATGGCAAACCGGTCAAGGCAGTGGCAGGCCAGAAGGTTAGCCAAGTTCTTGCTGCTGCGGGGGTAAAAGTCACTTACTCTTGTCGTAAAGGTGATTGTGGCACTTGCGAAATATTTATGAATGGGCGCGTAGAAAAAGCTTGCAATGCGAAGATTCCCCAGGGAAAATGCGTCATACAAACAATTTAAGATATCGAGCTGAGACAATTTATAGGAGTGCTTGTTATAGCTTATACGATGATGTGTTGGGGCAGATGCAATGCCCTACGGACGCGTCGTTATACGATGCACGGACGTAATCTATTGTGGACAATTTATGTGAGACAAGTTTAATTGAGTTAGCCTTTGAGCAGCTTAGAATCTATCAAGACTTCGATCGATCACAATCTGCAGTAACTTGACCATAATTATGTTATGAGCTACCTTAAACGGTGAACGTAGATATTCTTCTCTCCATGTCGATTGTGAGAACCCCTTTACCAAGAAACGTTTGTCCCAGAACGATGACATGAGGAGACGTGTCTTCGTCGTCAAACCAATCTAAGTCAATTGGTTGTATGTAAAACCATCTGGGATCTTCGTTGGAGCTACTATCTAACGTGCATCTATCTGTTGTTGCATCAAAGCCATGACCGTCGGTTCCCGAAGATTTCTTCACAGAAACCGTCGCGGAATGAAATCTATGCACAGCATCAGCCATCGATTGTGAACTGATCTCACTAGAATCGGCCGCAGAAATGATGTTCTGCATAGCATTCCAAAATTGACGAGTCAAAAGGCATCCAGTAAGTCCAGTATCAAAGACGGCAACAATAGGACGGTTCACAGGACTGCGGGATTGTTTTTGAAGATCTTTAGGAGTCACTGTTGTGCCATCAAAAGTCACTGAGTCAACTAAAACTGCGTAATGATCAACAAAATCACCATATACACGAAGATCAATCAGCTGCATGATACCCATCCCTTCTTTAATGAGTGAACTAGTAGAAAATGTAAGCTCTCTAGTAGGACCGTCCACGGAAAAGGACTTGATGTGACATTCATCCAAACCAGAAAATTGGTCAGCGGAATTTGTAATCCTTTCTTGTTCTAAGAACGTAGGACGCGGATCGGGAAAGCGAGCTTTATCTGCATTTGGATTTTTGTTTCGAATTAGGCCAAGGAGAGCGTATGTTTCCCGATCCAAACTTCCAGTTGCTTCACTTGTTAGAGCGTCATCGAGGACACCGACAATACCCATGCGATGAGTACTTTCAAATACTGTATCGGATTCAGAAGATGAATCGGATGACGAATGAGACGATGAATCAGATGATGAATCGGATGACTCATCGGGGTATTGCTCGCTCTGTCGTGAGATTTGTAAGCGAGGATCACGGAAATTGTAGTCTGCCAATTTCCAATCGACCTGTCCTCTCACGGTTCCATAAATCTCATCAGTAGGAGGATATTCGGAGTTAGTAAGAAAGCGTGATGTTCTCTCCTCATTCGTGTCGGTTGTTTTAAATGAACTGAAGAGGTTTGTTAGCGAAGGGCGAATCAATTGTGGAATCTGATGGCTGCTTTGCCGCGTGTAAGAAGGAAGCACCAAATACGGAGATCCTGTATCAACGATTGCGCGATAAACTTTGAATACCTCAGATGGATTGATTGCGGCAACGGGTTTAGGTTCAAAAAGTGTGCATCGCACACAAAATGTCCCTCCCGGTGCTGGCTCTAATGGTAGCGTAACTGTGATAGGTACTGCTCTGCTTTCATCTACAAGTAAGCCCATACCAATGACATCGTCACTGATTAGCAAAGTATGAAGATGACTGTCATACTCCCCTGCAACGGATTTTTTCGTGTTCAAAAGGGATATAGTATGGATGAACAGCGTCGAAGTGAATGATCTTCTGTCTGATTGATTTGGGTCTGGAAAGCTTCGTAATCTCTCACTGTTGTTGGTTATTCTCAGAGGAAATGTAAGTGATGCTCTGGACCGAATATGATCATCATTAATCCCGAATCCTATATGATTTGGGATGCGCTGCCTTATATTTTCAGATCGGTGAATGAACGCCATTTTAATTCTCTATCGCATCATCTTGTTGGTTGGGTTCCCGTTGTGTCCGGGCAACATGCGATAAGCTTTTGCGAGGATTGCGAGGCATTATACGCTTCGCGAGGCTTAGGTTTTCTTCTCTCAACTTCTGTTTGTTAAAAGTCTTAATAGTCGAGCCTAAAATACAAAATTAAATAATTCCTTGCACAAATCCATCCTTTCGAAGGTGAAGGAAATAGTATGTTGAAAAGATGAAATATTTTAGTTCAATATTCCATATATTCAGTGAACACAGCACTTTAGAAAATA
>JALLPC010000954.1:0-10816 GCA_036940045.1 Stephanocyclus meneghinianus | reverse complement strand
ACTTTACAATATCTCAGGACATTTGGTGTGTCTATCGCACCGCATTTTACGGTAGCATTTTTCTGTGCACATGGCTGACAGCTAAATCAGAAATTAGTGCAAGAATAAAAATGGTATAGTATCTACAACTACACCATAAAAGAGTACGGAAAGCGAAGCATAGTGCCACATGCACCCACCAAACCACTCTACATTATACACATCGCCCACTCACCAAACCGTTGTTGTACACACTGAAAGTAGAAATGATGATTTAAATTTAAATTAAAATTTAAGTCAGCCTTTTCCCCTTACCTTCAATGGTTGTCTGCTAGCAATCAAAACTTTGCAGAGAGCCACCTTGCTGAGGCAACCTTTTTCTTTATGTCGCTGGAGCTGCGGGGAGTACGTAGGACGGACAGAACGTACCCGCAGCTCCCTTTGCTTAGCGCGCAGGGGCTGCGGCAACTTCATTAGACCGGATGTATTCTCTCGTAACCATGTTGTATAGTAGGTATTTTTTCAAAGCAAAATGATCGCACAGGCCTAACTACCTAAATTATCTGGATTACACGAGCTACTTCTCTTGAGTACCGCACGAGATTCGCAAAATGACTGCTTCATGATCGTTTCTTTCACGAATGATTTCCAGCTAGTAGATTCAGGGCTGATTCAGCGCTTCGGCTGACATCGCCGATAAAAAATGTCCTCTTCCAGTCAGAACTGAATAACGATTTCGCTTTTCACGCTTGAAGAAATTACTGTATTGCTGGGGCACTAGAGGGGCTGAACATTCTTGTTCCCCATTCTGCGAATTCAGTCCAGTCCATATGATCGTGATAATACCCTCTTTGGTACAATAGAGGTGAGGTAGATTGTCCTTGCTTGCTAAACAACTGTTAAAACAATATGCAATGCAAAAAAGAGCTATACCATCATAATGTCTAATAATCATCTCGTGCACACCTTCACTTCCACGCATTTCTGTAGCAGCCACTGCAATCCGCCGTCACCATGCAACTTCGACCCTCACTACTGCTTGGCTTTGGCCTCACAGGACCGCTTCTCATATCCGTCACTCATGCTTTCGCCACATCAGCTGGCATAATGGATGAAGACTCGTCTGCTCACCATCACAACACTGAAATGGCATACGACAAACTTTCCCCATCACCCAAACTCTCATCTCCTCATGTCCCCAGACACGATAGTGAAATTTTCCAAGTTCCTACTGATCATCGAGAGTATTTTCGCTTGGCAGAAGAAATCGCAGCATGTGAGATGAATTGGTCTATGCTTACCTTAAGTTAGTCCTTCATTTTACCTTGCCCCTTGTGTCATCAGCATCCAGCAACAATAGGGAGCCTTTAGTCAATCATGAAATCATCACAGAGTTGCCAAATGAGGCAGTTTTTCATGAATCTGATGATGATCACATTGATATCATGACACATTTTCAATCAATTGCAGCCAGTCATGCAACTAGCAGTAAGTAATCCAACTTGATCCCCTTTCTTTCAATGACCAATTACTTTACAACCTTCCTCTAAAAACGATAAACGCTAAAAAGGGGGCCTCGTCACTGATAAGAAACGACCCAAAGCAAAATCGCCAGATTCCAGACCTGTGAAAACCTCTGATAATACGATCAAGGTCACCTCCATAACATTAAATCTATCCGACATCAGGTCTTACCCTTCGTCAATTATCAAGATTGAGCTTGAAACTGGAAAGGACATTAGTATGTTCGAGGTAAAAGTTTTCTCTTCTGGCAATAATATTGCAGCTGGAAAGTTGTCTAGCCAGTCGTCCACACTGAACAACTTTGTTGCAAGCCTTGCAGTTGATGGTACAACAAATACGTTCTCCCATACCAATGTTGCTAAAAGTGGCAGTCCTGTATGGTGGCTGGTAGATTTGGGGGATGAGTTCCCCATTGAATCTGTGACAATAGTAAATCGATGGTGTGGATCCTCTGCAGATCCCAATGGTTGCTTGTGTCGTCTGTCATTTGCCACTTTGTCTCTGATTGACAGAGGAGGTGTCATTGTTGGTACACAAACAACTGGTAACACTTGTGGCAAACAAGAACTCTTCTTTGATGACTTCTTGGTCCCCACCCTGTCTCCCACAATGTCACCAAGCGTTCCATTCACAGCCTCACTCAATCCCACCAGCATTTCAGTTGCTGATTTTTCATTGGTTGGACCAGGTTTTTGTCTTGACGAATCAAATGGATTATATTCCTATATTTATTCTGACATCTGGCCTGGGTACACTAAAGACACCGATTGCCTTGACTGGTGTTCTCAGAATCCTCATCCTGATTTTGTGGGTGTTGAGGTTTATCATTTGCAGGAGTATGTGGATTGTTACTGTGACTTTAGTGGAGGAGTTCCTGATGACCTTGATTACACAGTCTACAGTCCACCAGTATATGGTGCGGATTATTTTTATGATGGTACTGGTGCAATTGTTGGTTCTGATGGAGATAGTAGGGCTGTGTGTTACCGTTATGATGTAAGCATTCCTGTTGTCATTCCCACTGCTAAGATTTTACCTTGTTCTACTCTTTTTAACTTCTCTTGACAAACATTCTGTTTATATTTTTATTTACCATTCACTAAGAATTACAAAAGTCTCTATCTCGTCTCAACTGTGAAGATTGAGCTTGGAACTGGGAAGGACCTTAACATTTTTGAAGTGAAAGTGTTCTCATCGGGGAATAATATTGCAGTCGGAAAACCATCAAGGCAGTCATCCACCCTGAATTACTTTGTTGCAAGCCGTGCAGTTGATGGCAAACTCAACACCTTTTCCCATACAAATGTTGCAACAAGTGGCAGTCCTGTATGGTGGGAGGTAAATTTGGAGAACAAGTTCCCCATTGAATCTGTCACAATCTTAAACCGCTGGTGTGGTTCTCCTGTAGACCCAAATCATTGCTTATGTCGCTTGTCAAATGCCACACTGTCTCTGATTGACAGCAATGGTGTTATTGTTGGTACACAAAACACTGGTGACACTTGTGTGGAACAAGAAGTTTTGTTAGATGACTTCTCAAGAACACTAACCTTTACACCCATTGCATCAATGAATCCAACCAGAAAAAATCTACAAGGGTCCCAGGGCTCCCATAATAGCAAGGCAGAAAATTTGGCAAGTTGAACCAATGAAAAATCATGACAAGGGACTACTTTTCGAATGTTTTGTATTATAATGTACTTCAACCAAGTGCTGATGTGATGAGTGGGGAAGACCTGTGTTGTCAATCTGAATGACCCTCATGACAACTGGTGAAGACCTGTTCTTGATCCTGGTGATGACTGGTTAGGACCTGGTGACCTCCATGATGATACTGACGATCATTGTGACATCAGTGTCCTGTGGCGAAGCTAACACAGACATGACATGAAATAGGTGTGATAACACACACATGTTCCAAGATACAATGATAAGGCCCATCCTCTCAACACCATTTTTTGTGTTCTGTGACAAAAATTTTTGACAAGATGACCCTTGTGACCGCAAAATGACCCGAAAAATCTTGTGGAGGGAACCTTGTCAAAAATCTTTCCAAAACCACCGGAGGGAGGGGAGGGGTTCTCAGGAGGTTTCTTTGACAAGATTTTGTGACAAGATTTTCCCTGCTCAAATCATCATTGGACCGATAGGATGTGTTGATTCAAGAAACCAATCTTACAATGTGCAAAAATTCATAATTCGACACCAAGAACAAAAGCAAAACATATTGCAAACAACGTAAATCAATAATCTCAAGCAACCTGCTTTTGTGACAAGATTTTGGTTGGCAGACAGGAATCTTGTCAAAAAATCTTATCGCAAAACACAAAAAACGGTGTTGAGAGGATGGGCCTAATGCTGTACTTCTATCACTTTTGTGATGTCCCCACTTGTTTGTGCTGACTTATTTTTGTATTACAAGATTTTCTATTGTCCCGCCCACTTGCAGCCTTTATGTTGCCTTACATTTGGCAAACCTCTACCTTACTCAGCATCCCCAGCATTCTAAAAAAAACAATTAGGGTAGGGTTCTCTCATCTTAGTGATTGTGTTGCAATGATGTCTTCGTCTAACATCTTGCAATGGTACTGAAACAGTATAAGTCAGATTTGCTCATTGTGTGGATGATTTCAAAGAGATAGGCCAAAAAATTGGTTGCAGGTCTTATATGATCAATTGTCATGTGTAATTTTTCATAATTTACGTGCATGTTGACTCTAAAACTTTTGTAACACATCTAAGATCTATTGTCTTTCATCTGCCTCAATAAGTTTTGAAATGTTAGTAAGGAAAATTAAAAACAAGTATAAGTTTGGTTGCAGGTCATAAATTATCAAACACAAGAGGATGTCCATTTGTGTTGTGGAAGAATTGGCTGCATCTGGACAAAACATTCTTGCTGCCTGCAAACATAAAAATGTTGAATGTAGCCATTTCTATAGATGGAAGAAACCTTTGGAAAGAGACTGACAAACAACCACACATGAAAAGTTACTTGAACATCTCAGCTCTCTACATAGATGCAGAGATAGTATACTTTTGAACAATGCAAGTAAAAAAACCAGGTGACCTCAAAGATGGTCAGAACATTTGACCAAAAAGTAATGCCTGCTGAACTTGGGAAAATGAGGAATGTCATTGAGCAGACAGTTTGGCACTTTCTCCACTACCTTGG
Organism: Stephanocyclus meneghinianus; assembly: GCA_036940045.1. Taxonomy (NCBI): domain Eukaryota; phylum Bacillariophyta; class Thalassiosirophyceae; order Thalassiosirales; family Thalassiosiraceae; genus Stephanocyclus; species Stephanocyclus meneghinianus. Next base: position 6,138 of record JALLPC010000954.1, on the reverse strand, counting down.
TTTATTGCACTGTGGTTCTACATACACTGCATAAAGAAGTCCTGTCAAAACAGAGGCTGCCTCTATTGAATTTATGGAATTCACGAGGCAAAAGTTCAAAATATGAATCCAGACCATGTCTTAAACAGAGACCAGACTTCACATTTCACTCAAATCACACATGGTCCAGGAGAGGCTCATGCACAATCCATACTGTCGAATCCACATCAGACACAAAAAGGGAAACACTTGCAGCAACTTGCACAATGAGCGGTGAGATGTTGCCTCTGCTCCTTATTTTCAGAGGGACAGAAAATGGCAGAATTGCAAAAAGAAACTCTCAACATTCCGAGAAATGAGATTATATGCCGTAAAAAAGTAATGGATGGATGAACTTATGATGATGCTCCAGGTAGAAAGGGTATTTTGCCTTAGAAAAGTACTCTTCCTGATGAAGTGACATCACTCTTATTCTTGGAATCTTTTTGCATCCACACAATGGAACTGATTTTTGAAAAATCCAGTGCGTTGGCATAAAGGTCCAACATATCTCTGGAGGGTGCACATACTTTTTTCAACCAATTGATGTCAGCATCAATAAGCCTGTCAAGGTGGCATTGGCAGATATATGAGAAGATTTGTTGGAAACTGTGGTAGTGGACAATGGGGGGACTTTCCTAATTCAGACACCATCTCATGAATTGATTATGAATTGGGTTGTTGAAGAAAACTGTATGCTAGATGAGGAAAAGTGCAAGAATGCATAGAAAAAAATGGGATTTGAATGGGTTTGTAATAAATTTATATACTATAATTGGCCTTTTTTAATTAGACCTAATGTTCTCAAGTATATCTGTCAATTTTAAATCAATTGAAGACTATGCAAATTGTTCAATCTTTGTCGTCACCAACTTCATCTTCATCATCAACAATTTCAGCAAGTGTGTAGCCACGGTTTCTGTAATATAGCATGCAGCAGTGAGAGTTTGGGTAGAGTTTGGGTGGTCAGGTATGAAAACTTTGAACAGTCTCATCACAATTTTGTCTAACATCTGGGAATGTATGCCAACTGAATGCTCCCTTATTGCATAACCAACCCAACATTCAACACTTCCATCACAAAGAACAAAATAAGCAGCAAGTTCATCTGGTAATTCTGTTTGCTTTAGGCAGAGCAAAACCCCACAGCTACAAGCTGGCCTTGCCAATAAAAGCAAGTTCCACAACCAAAGTGGTGTACATTTCATGTGCACCCATTGTTGGTTGCAATGATTTCAAGAATTGGAATGACCCTTCCTGGTGGGGGGAGAATAGAACGAGCATTTTTGTTGTGTAAGAAACAAGATAATACCATACAATATGTAGCCTACCAACATATATCAAGCGCTGTGAGGTGATGTGTAGTGAGTAACACAACAATCAGCCATATTTTTCATCCAAGACAAACTATACGGAGAGCCCAGCATATGGGCAGATCGGTCTAGGAATGACAAATCTATTCACAATGCATTTAGGTAAATGTAGCGATGACAACAGTTTGCTAATGCTCCAATTTTTGTGTTTGTAGTAGTGGTAAAAAGATAGAAGTCTTGGCTTCAGAGGTGTCCCCATGACTTTGTTTCAGTAACGGACTTCATGGGTTTCTATACTGCATGTACTCTTAAAACTGATTGGACATCTTGCATGCAGTATTTTTTTAACAAAATTCACCCGATACAGGAACTATGATAACATAGTACTGTGCCATTCTTGCTATTCTATGTTTATGACCTGCTGATGACTTGGATGACTAAAATGACTTCAGACACCTCAAAGGATGAAATGGTGATGGTCTGGAGATGACCCTGATGACCTTTGGTAATGGTTTCATGATGACCAAAGTGACTTATGCTGATTAGAGTATAATGACTAAAATGACCACTGATGATCTCCATCTGACTATCTATTTGAGAAAAAGTGATGACCATAAAAAGTTTAAGACTACCAACATCTGGATCTCAGAAGGACAATTTTATTGCATAAATTGAAAGTTACCTGTATTGTAGTTGTAATTGAGAAATGGGTTTACAATGTTTGTGATCATACACAATCACATTTCTCAAATGGTCACAAATTTTTTCTATCTTAAGTTAGAAAATTATGCCATTACACTACCTAAATTAGCAAATAATTATGGTTTCTACTACTTTTCTCCACACATGATCTCCCCCTTCTCTCGTACACACATGATCACACAAAAAAACTATCAAAAATTTGGTCCCACTTTCTCTGACAAAAAATGAGTCCTCTCTCTACCCACAAAAATTTAAATCTCCCGGTTGAACCAAATTAATCTTAACCAGCATATAAAAACAGTGGGTAAACCACCTCTCCCTGTGGCACATATATTACATGAATAAACTAGTAACAACAAATGTTTTCCCATACATTACAACATGGCACTCACATGTAAAGGTGAAAACTCTGCCCCTTATGGTACATATGTAATGCGAATAAACAATACTGTCCCTTGTGGTACATATGTAATGTGAATGAACATGTATTTACAAAATTGATTCAAAAAACATCACACTATGGAACTCACATGTATTCACCACTGTACTTTATTTAACGACCATGAATATCTAACCTTTTTATGTATCTTTTTTCCTTGGCTCCCAGCAATCAAATCCTCATGGATTTCTGTCCAAGTGACATTTTTTCCCTGTCTATTTGTGCAGATGAACCAAATCAATCACAACCAGCAGGTAAGAAAACTGCAGGTAAAGCATCACCCCCCAAAGCACATATGTAACTTGAATAATTAAGTAAAAATGAATGTTTCCTGAAACAATACAACATGGCACTCACATGTAAAGGTAAAAACACCAACCCCTATTGTGCATATGTAATGTGAATGAACATGAATCAACAAAAATTGGTCAAAAAACATTACACCATGGCACTCTTAAGGTTCACCACTGTACATTATTTGACAACCAATAAGATCTAACCCTTTTATGTTCTTCTGTGGCTCCCAATCCTCAAAACTCTCTGGTATTCCTGGCCAAGGGACCTCTTTTCTCCCCTGTCTATTTGTGAAATTTCCCTTCAAAGCATCCTCATGTCTCTATTCATAATGCACTGCTTCTTCCCTTGCACTCTCACAGAATACAAACAATCCCAGGTTAGGTTTATCAAAAAAATTATTGAAATCTCTTTATTCCTCTCCATAACATTGTTTTTCTCTGATGACTAGATTATTGAAAGAATGAAATTTTCAACAAGTTAAAAAGGGTAATGTTACATTTATAACAAACAATACGTATATAAACCAAAAATGAAGATAACAATTACACCTCCCTGGTATAATTGCCAACATCATTGTAATTGACATGTTGACCAATTCGTTCTTCAACCAGTTTTCTTGAAATAATTTTCCAGATTATCATTGAACAGCATTTTTTTGTAACTCTTAATACCCTTATCACCCTTCACCTTAGCTCTAGTGTAATCAAGACTCTTTTCTGTATCATATCTACCAATCATAATTAGAAAACCAAACAAAGGCACAATTGATGATTTTTTTCATTCTTGCAACCTTTCCACCGTATTCTTCCACAGAGCTTGCTTCCAATGAGAAAACACCCCAAATGACAATAAAATGAAAACACTTCTTCACAAAATTAATAAAAGCCAATTCAATTCATTCATTACTCCATGAATATCTAGCTTCTTGGCCCCTGTATATATGTACCACATGAGTCAAAAACAAAATTTCAAAAGAAATATGTTGCTTTCAATCCTAAACACTCACCAATACATCAACAACAAATTATGAGCTTCATCTGACTTCTTATTCACTGGAAAATAGAAGACTGAAATGTGCAGGTTGATTTCCTGATCCATGACCAAAAAAACACCACCTGATAGAATCCTTTTGTTGCTCCCTGAAATGTGAGTATTTGCAAAGCTTGATTTGTGAATGTAATGCAAAGCTCAAAATCTGCTGCATGTCATCTTCATCATACCAATATATAAAAAACACTAATTAATCCAACAAATTTTGTTGCATTTCCACATTTTTTCTACCGCTAGAAATTTTGTCTTCTCCTTATTGTGCAGATCTTGTCCTGTTGTTCAAAAGTGCAAGACTTTGACCGTCACAATTATATCAGTTACATATGTTTCAAAGAGATTAAAATACATTATTCCATAAAAGAAAAACAAACTGTTCTGATGAAGGAATCACCACCCCGTGTGGAAATTTTTTTACCATGTCATCTCTCACTAATTCCCAAGTATTCAAGGGTTGCAACCATATTTTCTCTACTGCAAGGTCAGTGATAGATTTCTTTAACTGTGAACTAATGTTCTCAATTTTTGCAGTATGATTTTTGCCCATGCTGTCTTCGTTTTCGGGTGTGATGCTGTTATTTGCCTTGCACACTTTTGTGTGTTCTCCTGTATTGATATATTGATCATTTCCATTGACCTCCGCTGTTTTAAATTTTGCTGAACAATGATACATGCTTGTAGGTCTCAAAGACTTATGTTTTAATGTCCTTCTGGTCCAGAAAAGAGCTGTGTTGGCCATAATGCATTATCACTGATATTGATTTCATTGTTCATCTTTTCAACAAAAATGATGATATCTTAGTCAATTCAATTGTTCCATATACAACAATGTTATAAATATTATGTACCTCCTTTTTGTTATCAAATTTATCACCTGAGCTGCTGTCATTCAAAGCAATGTACCTAAAAAGTTTGAATATCTACACAAATACTTTGTAATGATCTCCCAAACAATGAAAAATGAATTCCTCACCTTTTGGAAAACTTTTGAGTTGATGTTTCCTTTATTTCATAGGAGTGACTGCTGTTAAATGATCCATCAACCCCTTCTCCCTCTTTGTCGCTGTTTTTAGAATGCTTTCTTTTAATTGTATCACTTTGTAAGTTGTCTTTAAAAAACCTAAGAATCATACCAATGTTCTTAAAAATAGAATTACTCACAAAAAATCATAATGCACATAGAATGACCGACCTCTTTTACCATGTCTCCAATTGTGCTCTTGTTCACTCACTGCATTATTTGTTGTTCTCCTGCAACAAATTCATGATCACTGTCTTCTGATTTGCTTGGCAATTGTGTTGGCAGGATCATAGGTTCAATTTTCTTTATTTCACTGAGTACTCTTTCATTATTGCCATTATTTCTACCTGTTAAGCTTGTTGTCAAGCAGTGGGCATTCTGAATTAGATGCAGACACTAGAAGAATTATGTGTAACAAAACAGACAATTTTACATAAATAACACAGAAAAGTTGACAAAGCCACTTACACATACAAATCCTATGCTGGTGCCATGTTAAATGATATTCACCATGTGTATCTTTGGATGTCTATAATTTTTTAAATGTATCTGCATTTGTAAATGTATGTATAATGTATTGCTTGTTAAGCAAATTCACTTACCTTTCCCTCATATAATGACCCATACACAATGCTCTCCCCTTTGTCATACTGCAATGAAAAGAATTACATTATATACCTAACATTATAAGATATGTAAAAAACAATGAAAAATCTGAAAAGTCACTCACAATGAGTCCTACACTTGTTCTGTGTGACATGCTATCCAATGTGCAATTCTGCTACACATATCACAACATTACATTATGTGTGTGAAAATTGACAAAAATAGCATCACATTTATTGTGACTTACATTATCTCTAAATGTATAGCCATATCCATCCACCAATGCATAAGACTGATATGAATAGAACAACAAATCAAAGGCTACATTTATATGTATAATTGAGATAAATAGCATCATCTTAGTCACTTACCTTAATTTTTAATTTGTTGACTTCTAATCCATCCTCTCCTGTCTGCGACTGTTATGTAGATAAATAATGTAACACGTGCAACATCAACACATATATATAACATCGATAGAATAGGTCTTACCCTATCACTAATTTTCTTTTCATGTGACCGTTCCTCCCATGCATGAGACTGTAATGTGTAGAACAATGAAACAGATGTTACATTTACGTGTATACTGTCATAAGTAGCATAACCCTTAGTCACTTCCAATATATAGAAATCGATTGCCGTCACTACGGTCAGTAAAGGGGAGTATATGCCAGGTATCTAAGATATACCAGGCA
>JALLPC010000953.1:0-10832 GCA_036940045.1 Stephanocyclus meneghinianus | reverse complement strand
TTCTGGAGAAAGGAGTGGTGTAAACATGTTCTTCATTAAAAAAATTGTGGTACGATGTAAGCCCACCAAAAAAGCAAGGTGATGCATGGTGAGAAACACAACAATCAGCCATAACTTTGAACCACAACAAGTTACTGGTAGCCCAGCACATGGGCGCATTGGTCTTGCGATGGAAAATCTATTTACATGGAATCTATGCGGAGAAAATGGGTTTAAAGGCATGAAAGCACAGATGTCAAAAAATAGGTGAGATTTGGTGAAATGAGATGATCTCACTGATTTCCTTGTTCACCGATTATTATCGTAGCTCCTACAATGGCTATCAAACTTGTAAGCTGGTCATAGAGCTAGTGTGATGCTGGTCAAGCTACTGCAATGCTAGTCAGCTTGCATAATTGCTGTTTGATTTGTGAGATGATTGTCAGATCATCCCATGGATGTCAAGTGGGCTTGTCTTAAGTCTTGTCCACTCCCAATCATTTCACCCCTACTGATTTTGAGATGCAATTGTTGACAAAATTAGAAAAACCAGTGCAAAAGGGCGGTCAAAGTAATTGAGGTTGAGGGCAAACACAAAATAAACAATACTGACATAGTGGTCATCAAAATTTTATATGATTTAAGTGTTAGTCAATGGTCTATGATGCTGTCAATAGATGAGAGTTGGAATAGAATAATGTTGGTCATTATAATGTTGCAAGAGATACATTTTATGAAAAAATAATTTTATTTTCAAACTTGAAAACACTTTGATTTTTGAAGATATAAAAAATTTCTTGAAAATCTTGCCATGGGTTGAAAATCAGAGCACATCACAAGAAAGAATACTCTGACATTGCCATGTGTGATAAATGCATGACAGATTTATACACACAAGTGATATGATACAAACTGAAAACTCTCAAAAATAGCTTATTTTTGAAAATATAAAAGCAAAGATGATGATTGTCACTTGCCTGCTAGGATGACTCCCCAACCATGAAAAAAGATTGTGCTTGATGAGGAGACAGTGATATAAAATATCAGAACAAAAATGTTGATCCTGTAATAAACCTTTTTGTTGGACTTTAATGTCTGATTACTGACAATGAAGACTTAAAACCCTGTGCAGAGTAGGTTTTAGAAAAAGGAAACCAGATCACCTTCTGCAGTGAGAATATTGTGATGGAAAGAAAGTACACACAATGAATGTTAGTGATCTAGAGTAAGTTGAATTCAAACACTTTCCAAAAATACTAGAGCAAATACCTCTTGAATATGATATGACTGAAACAAGAACCCTCAAACAAAAAGAAAACCAATGACCTGAAAAATGTTGAAAGCAAGATGAATAAAATGATAGCATCCAGATGATTCAAGCTGACAGAACAATGTAATATACAGAAGAGATATTGATCCACCAGACAAAAGACTTAGAGGAAAGAAAGCATCAAAAATAAATGAAAGAAACAAAAGATAGTTATGATGCAATGTCTTGTTAAACCCAATGACACCACAACAGCACATGAATTGCAAGGTGACAAAAACCACAGGTGTGACAAAAAGCCACATTGTTCACAACTGGAAATACAGTAATTTTGGGTCTATATCAACCTGGGATGGTTTGTTTCTAGAGGACCCCTTGTATATAAATCTGATTTCTTAAATCGCTTCCATCCTTGGTCAGGTTACAATCGCAAAAATCTAAGAGAAATCCAGAATATGTCAGAGGTTTGATGTGAGTTATAAATGTCGTTAACAACATTAAATTTCCTAGAAAATTTTTTAATGAAGTTATCAAAATTAAAACTTCAAAGTCATTCAAACATAGGCAATGTTGAATGGCAATGCATGTAAATAAGAACACTTCAACATGTTAGATATTATTTCAAAGAAAGTGCAATCATCTGTCAATGCATTTAAATCACTCCAACACTTGTCTGTCTCACCAAAAATTGCCTCCAAAATAGTTTCACGATACTCATTGTTACAAAACTGTTCCTTAGTGTCACATTGTTCAAAGACCACTTCAATAAATCTGATACAGTCATCAAAATAGACTGATACAGTCATCATTTAAGAGGGAATTGCTTGTATGAGGGACACTTGGTGGACTTGCACTTCCTCTGTTAACAAAGATAGGAATGAGAACTGTCATAAAACCCAATAAATGTTGCTTGTTGAAGCATGATGCAACACTTGCACAAGATCATAAACTGCTGTCACAATCAACTCTCCCTCATCTTCAACTAGCATTATAATAACATTCATGGGAAATTTACCCCTGTCCTTCATGAAGTGTTTGAGCAATAATGTTAATCCCATCTGTATGTCTAGCTTGAGTCAAGAACAAAATGTGTCCTGCAGCTTTCTGTGAATCTTCTTCATCCAGTGCTCTTAGAAGGGGATCCATGTAAGAAGAATGATTACCATAGGCTTAAAGGCAAATGCTAGACATACACCAGGAATACCATATTCCTTGAATCAAATTTGTTGATCCTTGACAGACATAACAGTTTTCAGAGGACCCCACTTTGTATCAATGATAAGATCCCAGCCCGGACTGAATTCAGAGAGGCCTCCTTTGTCCTTACCAGACCAACAACAATCAACAACAAAAAAGCAGGAGCAGCGGGCAACATGCAAAATAATAGTTTCATTCCATTCGGAACATTTTTTCAACAGATTTCAAATTACCTTTTTTCAAATTTAAAAGCAGACCCCTCCCTTTGTGTTGTATCTCTCATTTAGAAATGCTTGTTGCTGAGTTCATTGTAATGATTCATCCCTTACCCTCACTTTGATGACTGCCAAGTTTAAGTGTTAGAACAATTGACATAAATGGACGATAGTAATGCATATTTTCTGTTAGAATGAGATAAATGTGTTATGTACCAACATACATTATCTGTTACTACAAAGATAATCTGTCATATTAACATACATTCTCCATTGTAAATGGCATTTATTTAGTACGAACATATAATTGCAAGGATCAAGAGCAAGATCCCAGCCCAGGCTATTTTTCATGAGGCATCCTTTATCAACAACAGCCAACAACAAAAATAAGGGACAGGGTGTAAGGGGGGAGTTAATAGGTCCTTTCCCATTTACCTCTGTTGTCATCACTTACTAATTACAATCTCTCATGCTAAGTTTAAATTCCAATCACAGTTCTGCAAAATTATGAATTCTTTTGGGAATTACTGCAATTCAGACCAGAACCATATTCTGACATTCCATTTTTACCATAGTATTAATATAGAAGCTATGAATTTAGATCAGAAATGTGACATTGGAATGGGTATTAGTCATCTGGAATACCTCCAGTAACCACACAACTGTGTGAATGTGTGTGAAAATGGCCTAGATATGTCACAACCCATTTTTGGTGCGCTGTTTTCTTCATCACTTGTTCACTTTCAGCAAAGCATGATGGGATTTAAATCCCTGCAACTGCATCTCCAATTGAATAGGAATGGAAGTCACTGCCACAGCCCCACCACACTGCCATGCTAATACACTCCAGCAATGCCACTGACATCAAGAGCACTAGCACGTCACTACAAATACCTTGCAAATTGGTTGGTTGTTGAGTTTTTTTGTGTTTGTTGGCTTTATTTTGGATATTGTACTGTGTCCCTCTCACACAAACTTATTCTTGTCCCCCAGCCCACAGACACATTGAGAGGCCACCTCTACCCTCGCCTAGACACAAAACCAGCAAAGAAAGAAGCAATGGTGAGACTCTTTATTTAAGTTTTATGCCTTCCCCTGTTACATCAAACATGTCACCATTTAATTTTACAATCAAATTGTTGCTCCCGAATGAAATTTAATTGTTGCTCTCAGATGAATCAAATTAACACTTGATGGCCTGCAAACATACAAGAATAGGTTGCTGCCCTCTCCTGACTGTGATAGGACCAAAGACAAAGGAGGAGGCTGTGGGAAGTTCTCATCACTTTTAGTCTTATTCCCCCCATTTACATTTTTTTAAAATTTGTTTTACAGTTAACTTGTGCCTAGTCTGCAGACATGAAAAAGGCTGCCATCCCACCTTCCCTGCTTCAATTGCAAATTCATTATGGATTGGAGGGACAATAACTATATGTTGTTTTCTTTTTAATCCCCCTATCACATTACTCACCATATCAATTTTTAAATGAAATTGGTGACAGTGACAGGGAGTGATTTGTGGCCATAACTCCCCAGGCCACAGTAGTGAAATGAGGCTGCAGCCACCCTCTCTTGGCTGCAAATTGAAGAAGATAGCTGGAGATGGTGTATTTTTTCTGTTTTCCAATTTTCTCCCTTGTTTCCCCCCTTGTTTAAATCTCTTACCATTACATATTTTCTGATAAAAATGATTTGCTCAGATATTGGCATCACTCACCTAGTATACATAGTATAGTACCCTTTTGTACTCCGGTTCCCCATTTGTACCCCAATTCTATTTTGATCATATTCATCCATTTCTGACAAACTGAATATTTTTGAGAAGAGTGTCAATAGTATATTAATAAAAGTAAACTCTTGTTTAAATTCCAAAAAATTAAAGTGGTCTGTGCAGCAATTGACCTGAGCCAATATTTAGTCGGATTTTTAGCAGTAGAAAATAGGAATACGAAATTGTTTTCCAGATGATTGGAAGGTATTTTTATGAGCTATTGAATTGATTAAACTGCAAACTATAAACTGTTAATCGTCATGTTTTAATCATGTAAATTACATGATAACCCTTTTTCTACAGTAACTGGCTGTAGGTTTGTACCATGGCTTATCTTTGTCTTGCCAGAAGACTTGGTCTTGATGGTGGTCATGGTTCCTGGTCTTGCCAGATATCTTGGTCTTGATCCCTGGAAGTACCATGACATTCTTGGTACATATGATGATAGGTATCTAAAGGATACCTTCGATTTGTGGGTTGTTCTTGTGTCCCATTTGGGCATATTTGTGGCAAGAGTTCCCTGAGAGTGTCCTTGGCTCATGCCAGCAATCTAGTAGAGAAATATAAGGTATCTAACTTTCTCATAACATGTACAAAAAAATTGATGCATCCTCTCCAAAACTAACCATCACCGACAGACAGTTGCCAGTAGAGATATGCATATATTTATTTGTCAATCCTGTGACAATATCAATTCAATTTGTACCAAAGTGTTTCATTTTCACCATAAAATGAAGTAGCTGTGATTTTTGAGGTCTCATTTACATTATTGTTTCTAACTCTGCCTGTTTTCATGCTCACGCCACAAAATTTGGATAGATGTTGGATTGTGGTGTTGTTTTCATGAATGTAATTTTATAGCTAGACATATGAGGGGAGAATTTGCAATATAACAGGAAAGGAATCTGCAGTACCATGCTTTCACCCATTGTTTCTTCATTTTCTAAATTACTTTTGTTCACAGCCTGTTTTTGTGCTCATCCCACAAAACTTGGATGGATGTTGGTTGATGGCATCATTGTAATGCATGCTAATTTTTGTAGCCCAATTGTATGAAGGGAAAAATTAGAAATATTAGCATTCACTGGTAAGAATTCACCATCACTATCTGTTTGACTGTTTTTCAAAAATTATGTTCCTATCAAAAAATTAAATTTCCCTCTTGACTTATGTTGATGCCATTTGGCATCATAACCATAACATAAAATCAACTACAAGAATTTTCCCATCTGTCCTTGGCACCCCGGTATAAAGATGCCTACAATTGACCGAGACCACTGTGAGAACAGCTGTATTGCAGCACTACAACACAAGAATTATTACTTTTTTCTACCTGCCTTGCCAGCATTCTCTGATTACACTCTGCTTGTACTCCCATTTGTCAAGCTCCATTTGCTCACACTATGAGGCATCACCCACCAAGCTATCATAACAGTGCAGGATATTGCTCAATAATTTTTCCCACCGGGCCTCTTCTCCAGCCACCCAGCACTTGCTTGGATCAAGGAAAAAAAATCACAGCTTCATATCAGCACACTGAAGACATTGTCAAATATGCTCAGGGTTCAGAGACCTGGAAGTCTCTTAGGAACACCTTAGGAACACATCTCAAGCACAATTTTCCAATAAGGATCCCCTGATGATGGCATCCTTCCTCCCATTAAGAAGGGACCAACCAACCTACCCTTCCAGTCTGACCCATCCATCATATGCCAACCAGTGAAATTCATGCCCTCTCATGACAGGATCCACAGTCAAAATTATAAAAGGTGGGACATGATGGATTCTCTTACACATTTTATAAAACCCTCAGGAAGCGCAGCCACGTTGTGCTGGTGGTCTGAGAAGGAATGCAATGCTATTCTCAAGGTCTTTGGCAACAATCAAGTTTCTGCACCTGGTAAACACACTTCTTGTTGTTCACATAAGAATGATGTGCTTTGTTCTGGCACTATATCTTCTGATGATGAGTATACTGACTGAATGTACCAGTGACTAGAACAATGTGCTACTTACCCTGATCACCTCCATGATACTTCAATCATTGTATGGCAAGACTATATCACACACTTCACTGAACAGTCGGGCCAAACTTTTGTGGCTTGAATAAAATACAAAGGCAAAATTGTATCTATCATGCTCATGAAAGAACTTTTGGAGGTGTAAAACCATATCGAATGTTGAAATCAAGTATGGAAGAGCCAACCACCAGTATGCTTCTCTGAGGTATAGCTCAACTTTTTCTGATGATGATTAACTTCAGCTAATGATGTGCTTTGCTCTACCACAACCCCTTAATCTCCTTTTGTACCCCATGGTAAGTTTGCAAATCTCTATTGTTATCTCCCATTCACTATTCACTCAATATCTTGATGATATTTCATTCTAGCTCCACATGTTTGTGGATGCCACATTCCATATTGTGCCCCATCCCTTCCACCAATGCCTCATTATCATGGTTTTTGATATGCAACTCAGCATCTTGATTCTAGTTGCTTGGATTTTCATGACAGGCAAGACTTCTTGAGTGCTACTGGTAAGCTTTCAACTGGCAAGCATCAGGTGTTGATTCCATTGCTCCTGCCTTTGACTTTGAAAGAATCCTTTATACTCAAGTTGCTATCCACTTCACTGAAGCTGAGATTGTTAGTTGTATGTTTCATTTTGAGCAAAACTTTTACAGGAAAATGATCAAGCTTGATATGCCTCATGCAGAAGTAAATTTTTAATGAGAAAGGGCATTATTGATTTGAAACTGTCATTCCAAAAGCAAAAGATTACCTCAAGCCCACTGGGGCTAACCTTCATTGCTGCAATAAGCTTTGACTATTGTGCTGAGTCCTATGGCAAGGGTACTGGTGAGTGTAAAAATTCAGAAAAGCATTGGAGTCGTTTCTGGGGAGATTATTTCATTCCATCAGTTATCAAATTTAATTTATTCTATTATTGCTCTATTACGCTAATTCAAGTTTTCAGTTTTTGATAGGTAGGACCCTGACTTAGTGAAACCCTGGAGTGTGCTCATCTTGATGACAAGGATGTGTCCTTCCCATGCATTTTACCATTTTGTGTGGAAAGATGGAGTAAATATTAAACAAAAGCGCATTGTACAAATTACAATGGTACAAGCTTATGTAGACATAGAGGATGCTGTATACTTCTCAGTACTTCAGCCATCTCCTGAATTTAGCCAACAGGTGACCTCTCTCCAAGATTAGAACCCACCTATTTGAGCTGAAGAGTTGGGCCTTATGCCCATGATTGTTTGTTGCTGACCAAAACTAAAACCATTAGAAAATATAATGTTTAATTCCAATTCTACAGCTAATCATTTAATCAATTCATCTCCTGTAACAACTGTGCCTTTTAACCAGACGATTCTTTGAAGGACTGTAGGTCAGGATGACAAGTTGACATTGCACCACAAGCAATTGACTTGAAAGCTACAATAAGCATGTCAACTGCATTCGCCCCACAAGCTACCCAAATCTGGTCACTTTTGCACATGTCCTCCACCAAGAAGTTGATAGAAATGTTCAGTGATTGGATGATGTTGCCAAGGGACTGCTGACCCCTCCAGATTACAGTGACACCATGTTCCCCAAGATTTCTCCTGATTTCTACAATAACAATAAGAAAGCAAGTGCTAAGGATGGTCCGAAGAAAGAAGTCCACAGCAAGAGGGATGGATAATGATGACAGGTTAGTCGTGTGTGTGTTCTCACTTAATGAAATGTTGTAAATGATTTGCAGTCACTGGACAGTAATGGACAGAATGTTCAGAAAATGGATGCAATTGCTTTTGATATGTAATGAATTTCTTACTTGAATAAACAAACAAGAAAATATAAATAAAAAAGAGGAAGCACTCTTGGGGTACATTTTGGGTATGGAGGTACCAATGGGGACACACTTGAAAAAGCCCCACTCCTCAGCTCACAATACAAGAAGAGGCCACCACTACCCTTCTTTGGACAGTGGGAATGATATTGAGTTGGTACTTCCTGACATTTTTATCCCCCCTCCATCACATTTCTTACCATTTTTAATTCCTGATTAATATGTTGCTTAAGATGTTTGGGATCTTTAGCCCCTAGCCTACTGATGCAATCCAAGGCTCTTGTTCTCCCTCAGCAATAAAAAAGGAAGCCACATTTGTAAGCTCTTGCTGTTGTACATTTTCATTCCTTCCTTTTCCATTTCAGTTCCCTCCATATCATTTTCCCCATGAAAATGTGTTTTCAGGTGATTGAGGATATCAATCTCCGGCAAAAAGCATTAGAGAAGGCCACCATTGCACTCCCTCACCAAGAATAAACAAGGAACTTGGTGATGGTGTGTCATTGAAGTTTTCCATTTTTCTTTCCCCATCCACCTCATTTCTGACCAAGTTTAAATTTCCACTCAAAGTTTTGCCTATTCCACAGACACAGGCTACCCCCCCCATCTGTAAATTGACAAGGGAGTGATTGCGAGGATATGGATTTTTCAATTTTCATTGCTCCCCTCCATCTCAATTTCACCATATTTTATTCCAAATTAAACTTGTCCTGCTGCCTACAGATATGAATATCACCTCAGGGTGGAGCGGCAATTCATATCCACATAAGCTTTGATTTTTCTAGGTTTAAAGTGCTCTCATCTTATGCACTTGTATAGATTAAATTGTGGTGCACAATCACTGCTGTAACACTGGCCGGTTAACAATATGATTGAAGTAACTATTGATGTGTGTGTTGCTCCCTAGTTTTGCATAATTTTCTCCCTATAGTGGTTTTTGGCTTAAAACTCACAGTTTTGGTTGACAAAACTTCCCATACCATGCTGTCAGACTAAACAATATTATCTAGTGTTTGTAGGGGAAATGTTTTTATACTAAGACTTTTCCATTTTCACCCAACTAAGTCAGATAAATTGGATAATTTTTGAATTTCAAAATTGATTGTTTTGTGCATGTGGGTACCAACTAAACTCTAAACTGACAAAAATGTTTCTGGGCTCATTTTGTCAGACAAAGAACCGAGGCTCCTTCAGCAACCTAAAATGTAGTAACTAAGAACCCGCATTCCGCTCCCTGGTTTTGGATAACTTTTTCTCTCTAGAGTAGTTTTCAGCTTAGATCTCATGGTTTCTTCTGAAAAAACCACCCATGCTGCTCTGTCAGACAAAACAACATTATCCAGTGATTATGCATTTTTGCCAAGACATTTTCCAACTTCACCGGACTTAGTCAAACTGAACAATTTTTTTTAAATTTCAAAATCAGGTATTTCATGCATATGGATAATATTTTCTCCATAATTGGGTCAGTTAAGACACCAAAACTAACAAAAATGCTTCTTAGGTCACTTTGTCAAAAGTACCCTAGCACCATGTAGCACCCCCATCACTGTTCATACATCATACTCTGTGGAATAGTCATGTATACTGTATTGTCATGGAGGCATAAACATGGTGCATGATTGCAGTGTTTTTTGCACCATTATAACTTTTTATCCTTTTGTAAAAGTAACCACCACTCATCTTTCTTTCCTTTCTGGCAAGGCATTGACTGCTATTACTCACACTTCTAAGCCATATAAAGACAACACCAGAGTGTTAGGAAATGTGCAGATGGATCCTTCGCATTGTAAATTATGTCTTGGACAAGAGTGGGATTGCAGAAGAAACAGATGACAATTTCAAAGACAAAATCAACTAAAACAATGAAAAGGAAGTCAAGAAAGAAATGATAGATGATGCAGGTGCTGAAGGAATGGTTTTGGAGAATAATGAGGCGGCTGGTGACTGACTAGGTTTTTTGGAGAGTGAGAGAGATGGCAATTCTGAAGGTAGCATGGATCAAGTAAATCATGTATAATGATGATAATTAGTTGGTGTAGTCTTGTGGGTATAGGAATATTAATTGATGATGTGTTCTGGGATAGCTAAATGATTAAGTATAAGTATTATATCAAATTTGTTTCTACAAACCTCTGTTTTGTAACAGTGTGAATTCTCCACATTGACAATATCTCTTATGTCATAGTATGACAATGCATATAATTCTGAAATCTCTGCATATTTTGCTCGCCTAGCTTCTCTGTTGTAACACTCAGTGGTAACATAGAATATCCATTCACATAAATTTGTAAAGTGAGATAGGTGACAGATTTTATGTTTGGTCACATATAATCTCCTTTCACTGTTAACATTTTATTCATAAGTTTGTTCATACAAAATTTTTGTTATAAACAAAATCACTCTATATTGTTTATGCCTCTTGTTCATAAACAATTACCAATTCCTATGTAGTTTATTTTGCTACTACATTGAATATTCCATCTTACTACATTTAACGGAAATGATAATTTCCTTATGAACATCCTTAAGCTGATATCCACACTTTTCATCAGAATCTTAT
>JALLPC010000952.1:737-10842 GCA_036940045.1 Stephanocyclus meneghinianus | reverse complement strand
AACTCAACAACCATGATCACCTCGAGTATAGAGGATCATGGCACAACATATCTTGGGGCAAATGAGTCATTAAATATTCAACCCTATGTGGAGAACAAATTCCAATAGCAACACCTACTGTTAATGATGAGGAGTCTAGTGAAGACTCTCACTAAAAGGTGTCAACAGTGAATTGAAGAGTGTTTCTATGGAATGCTCCTGGTCAATCAGTTCCAAGGGTTGCCTTTTCCAAAGAGTAAAGCCAATAGATGTTTGAAGCATTGAGGGGTGCCAAAATGTTTTTTATTATGCTTGCCAGACCCAGTGGGAGCTTTATCAATACTGTTTGAAATGCCCAAATGAGGATCCCAATCCATGTTGGTATGATTCAGGTGGGAAGAAGTGGTACATCTCCCATCACCCTCATCATGACTTGGTGATTCATAATTTGGTGACAAATACCAGACAAAGCACCATGAATATTGATTTGGCAAGGTCAGCTGTCTTGTCTTCAGATGAAAAAACAAATGATCTTTCCCTCAATCGCACAGAAGACAATGAGAGAATATTATAAACATTTCCAACAGAATCTTCATCTCTGTTATTGACTTTGTGGCCTGAGTCATCGTTGGAAAAAGTATATTCAAGCCAATCTTCAGATGTATCCCAAAACTAGTGTTTCAAGATTCAGAGCTATTTTTAAACTTTCCAAAGATTGGGAAAGCGACAGGGCTAGTGCTGCTGAGAGTGATATGCCGCTGTTAAACAACTGATTTCTGCAGAGGGCAAGCTGGTTTTTGTTGATTACAGCAATGCAGATTCTGACAATAGTGTTGCCAGTTATATGCAACATCTGAAAGCAAAAAAGAATCTTTGATGATTATGAAAAGAAGTTCTTCACTTCCCTCCTAACTTGTTACACAATGTATTTTTGCATTTGATTCAGTCACCATTGCAAAATCTTATTGCTTATTTTCATCATCTAACAAATGTTGGTATGAGAAGAATGATTACAAGCTATTCTTAAAGCAATTTAATGCAAAAGTAAGTTGTGCAAAACAGATGGGTTATGAGCACATATTGCTGATGCTCACATGAATTCGGAGGGGGGAAGATGTTTTGGTATTCTTAAAAAAAGTTGTATTCACAGCCACCTTCATCCCACAACAGGCCAGGCAAGCACAAAGTGAGTTAAGTCACCCAGTGTTCATCTTTCAAAACCTTGGGGATATATTACAATCTCATCTTACGTGTTATTATACTCCTGCGTTCAGAAACTTCTGCATATAAAAAGATTGATACACAAATTAAGAACAGATTTGAAGAAATGAAGGATGATAGGAAAAAAGTTGTCTCCCTTTGGAGCAAGAGAGACTAGAACAATGGTAAATGACGCAACCAAATTTTCTGTTGCAGTTGATAGTGATGGAGGATTGATGGGTTACTGCACACTTTACTACTTTTGAGGTATCCCTGATGCTTTGCACAAATGCCGAGTCCATGTTTTGAAAGCAATCCCCTTTGCAGGAAGATCAAGTAAAAACTCATTTTTCAAGAAAGGAGGAGAATAACACAAATGAAAAATGGGCAATTTTGACCTCAAAAGTTTTCCAAATGATTGTTTTTTCTTGTATTCTAAAGAAAATCATCATTCATTAACTTGTCAAATTATGTGAAGCACTGATGTCAACTATTGTGAAGTGTCATGCAGTGCCACCAGTTTTGTAAACTCTCCTAAACTGTCATGAGGATTGTAAATCATTTAAAGTGTTAAGAAGTATTGAGATATGAAGGTATTGGTACAAATCATCATACTCATGACATGGAGTGTCAGAAGGAAAGAAAAGAGTGGTCAGGCAGAGCATGACGGAAGCATGTTTTAATAAAAGAAAGCTACTTAAGTTTGAGGTTTCTATTAGTTTAATGACCTCAAAGGTATGATTGGACCAATCAGTATTTCAATCCTGAGTAAAAATGATCAAACCCAATGTTCTGGAAGGTTTGAATGCTCTAAATGAGGTTGATTTTGCACATGGAAAAATCAAAAAGCTATCAAACCCTCAGTCAGTCAATCTTCTTGATAGCCAATGCAGCTTATGATGAACAATACAATGGCTCCCCTATCTCCTCCTGATGTAAGGCTTGATCAAAATGCTCACTTTAACTTTTCGAACACAACAGCCGTTGGCTCCTGTAAGCTCTTCCTTTTACCCAGAGGGCATATCAATTCATGAGATGCCACCTATACCCAATATATACCTAGTTTACTTTTCTAACCTGGAATTGAATTCTTTTCCTCATTAAGCTGTAAACATCATGGGACATCATCATTCTCTACAAGTTGTTGCACATAATTCCATCAGTTGTTGTCAGGTCCAGTTAGTACATATTGCATTTGCAGTCCCAGCATATCAGTGATGAGTTCAAATGAAAACAAAGGAATGAATAGGTCTGATGCATTATTTGACCGAAAACCTCACAGGATATACCCAATTATAGTGAAAATTCATTCTAGACTATTTGTTTGGCTTCATTGACATTGATCATCAGCGCACTTTTATGCGACATAAACAGAACTGAGGCCCTAAATTGCTACCAAAACTCAACACTCTATCTTTTCACTATACATCTTCTGTAAATACTTTACCATGAGGTGACATTCGGAGGTCAAGCACTCATGGAGAACAATGGATCCTTAGTCTCTCTCATTCCTTCGATGGCATCACCCTCCGGACTATGTAATGTTTTGTTGCAGTATCTAATATTCAACGAACATCACGGTCTTTACCGAGACCTTTCTCTAATGACTTAGAAATCGTCAGTCTTGTGAATACACCCAGTCGACGTAAGCTTCAGACACATCTCTCAAATTCTGTCTCAACCTATCTCGACAAGTCCTTTCTACAATTCTGCTTCCAATTGAATTGAATCCCGGTGGTAACGGAAGCAACGGAGGCAAATTAATCGTCAAACCCAACTCGATATCCCCCTCAAGTGTGTATGTCCTGCTTTCGTGGTCCCTGTGTTCTTCTCTCCAGAAGACTATGTACCTCCCTTCGAAGAAAGACCGTTTCATCGCCGACGCCAAAGTTCCGCCAAGGCGACCTCCATTTTGAACTTCTGTCTTTGCATCAATTATTGATATCACTACCGTGCCACTACGGCTACTGGGATGAGTTGTTGATTCACTTCGTTCAATAACATTCGTGAAGATCGGGACGAGCGTCATCCCAAACCAATCAATGTTCGATTGTCGACATTCCCATGTAACAGAATTCCCACGATTTCTCTCGAGAACAGAGGACGACGATGGCGGCTGTGTCTCGATTTTCCTTACTTGTGCAATCCCTCCATCTCTTCCGCTTTTCATTCCAAGTAAGATGGCATCAGAGTCTGAGGAGGAAAGAAATCTGGTGAGCGTTTTGTTGAAATTTGCGGTATCCGATTCATCACCATGCAGGCCACGTGGCGGAACAGAGGCAGTGAAATCAGCTTTGGCGTTTCCCTTGAAGCGAATAGTTCCAAATAACGAGGAAGATATTTTGTGCGTTATTCTATTAGAACTGTTTTCGCGTGCATTGTAATTGTTGCTGGGGATGGATCGATCGGATGGAGTAAAAATAAATGCCCCGGACAAGGGTCCGACGCTGGTCAAGACCAATATTATGAGCGTTATACAGATATTACCCCACACTAACATGGCGGTTTAATCATCATTTGATGTTATTGGAATCGATGATGCATGTCAACAACTGCAAGTGAAGCCAAAGTGGCGCAGGTATGGATGGTATTGTGGAAAATGGAACGCACGGGTCAAAGGGTGACACGGTCAACACACCACCATTGTTTTGAGGGCCGCCTGATATCTAACGCAAGATTACATACAACAAACTAGGTCGAGATACCATACGGTACAGCACATAATCGTGTGTAGTAGTGTAAACATGCAGGTTGGTGTACAATAAAACTATGCTGCCAGGGTAGGTAGAGGGGTCTGGTGTCCGGTGGGTCTCCCCTTGTTGATCCACGTGGAACACGTTGGAAGGGAACGGTACAATACAATATGTATTGTATTGTACCAATGTATTGTACAGTATTGTACAATACCATGCAGCATGGCTCTTTCATGCAGCTTTCATGCTCTGGCATCGTGAGACATCACACTCTTTTGATGTTGTCCTCCGCCCTCACAGCACACCTGTCACAAGCATGCATCCATCCAAATCAAGGACGTCGGCGGCATCGACGGTGATTCTTGCAGTGATGTTTCACTGCAAGATTCAGTTGGCCGTTGCAACTCGTCCATTTCTACCGCAAAGTCTTGTGGGAGTTTCGTCGTCAAAACCGCTCTCAGATAAAGCGCACATCCTTAAAAATTGGCCCACAGGAGTTCCGTTGGTTCACCGCGGTGGATCACTCTCATCAATGTCATTAGACGACAAAGCAAACGGGTCGTCACCGTCAACGGCAAATCCATCGCCATTGGATCTAACTACATGGTCTCGAATGCGCGTGAATTCTGATCCGAGCTCCATCCCGATCGCCGCTCTTTTATCGAAAAGATACCTGGACGTTCCAATCGACAGCGAGTCGAACAGCATGCAACCACTGGGATTGACAGCCGACGAGCGTCTGCATCGACTCAAGCACGTGTACGGCCCTAATGAACTCGAGCAGCCTCCCGAGCGAACGCTTCTGTCATTCATTTTTGAGCAGTTTGACGACAAGCTCGTCAGGATATTGCTCGTTGTTGCATGTGCTTCGGCCTTTTTCGGGATGCTGGAGTTGAAGACAGAGATTGCTCAATACGGAAATCGAATGGTACAGCGCGTCTATGACGTCATTGGCAGGTCACAGCTCGGAAATGCACAATCAACTTCGACGGTCGCTGCACAAGTAATAGAAGAGGCGAGAAGTAAGATTGTGGGCGCACAATCAGGCGAATCCCTGGATGAAGCTACGATCAAAACATTTGGTTTGAAGCAAATTATGGAGGCATTGGTTGAACCAATCATTATTACTACCATATTGGTCATCAATGCCTTAGTAGGGGGATATCAATCCTTGAATGCATCCAAAGGAATTTCGGCGCTCAAGAAAATGCAGGCGCAAAAGGCAGTTGTTCGAATCTATCATGAAGGCACAACACTCTCTCCAAAAGGCACGATTGACGAAGTAGAAGTTGATGCGTCATCGCTGGTGCCCGGAGATATCGTGGTTTTATCCGTCGGGCAAAAAATCCCAGCAGACATTCGACTCGTTTCTGTCTCGACTTCCACTTTTACTGTAGACGAAGCTTGTCTGACGGGTGAAAGCGACAGCGTCTCGAAAATGCCATATAAAGGTGAGGTCATTGAGGGAGATCTAGATCATAGAGGTCATATTATAGATGATTTGGACGAGATTCAAGAGGAAGTTGGGTCTATGGGTAAGCATGCGAATGGAATGTTGTACAGTGGTACTGTTATAACAGCTGGGAAGGGGGTGGGTGTGGTGGTAAGAACAGGAATGACCACCGAAATGGGGAAAGTGAGTCATGCCATTTTTCTCTTGAGGACACAAGCGAACTTTGTTTTGCATGTAGTCAATCTGATTGCGAACCTAATTTTCTTTAGATCCAGCGAGGTGTCACGGAGGCAGCTTCGGACGAAAATGCACACCGAACACCACTCGCTATCAAACTTGATGAATTTGGTAACACTTTGACCGTCGTGATTGGAATTATTTGCTTGACCGTATGGGTCGCATCTATCCCAAAGTTTTACGACCCATCATTCAAAAGCCCAATAGAAGGCGCAGTGTACTACGCCAAGGTCGCAGTGGTAAGATTGTAGTAATGGTCTCGCCAAAGACTGTTTTTCGTTCAAAACGATTTCGACACTGACATGTACATTTTTACTCAGGCTCTCGGCGTAGCGGCAATTCCAGAAGGGCTTCCTGCAGTCATTACGCTCTGTTTAAGTCTAGGAACAAGGCGTATGGCCAAGAGGAATGTTATCGTTCGCAAACTCCAAAGCGTCGAGACACTAGGATGCACCAGTGTTATCTGTACAGGTGATTCATGGGGCAGATTCTTTCTGGTGTGTGCTCAATGCGTAATTAGTCTCATGTTTTTTCGCTTATTCTCTTTTCATGGCATAGACAAAACAGGGACACTCACAACGAATGAAATGACTGCAGTGTCGCTCTTGCTATTGGAATCTAACCACGATGATGGCATTTGCGTAAAAGAGCACAGAATTAGTGGAGTTTCTTATTCCCCCGAGGGAGAAGTTGATGGTATAGAGAAGACGACAGAAATAATAAACAATCCAACTGGAGCAGTCAATGACATTGCTGCAGTGTCGGCATTATGTAACGATGCATCTATAGTTGGTGGTTACAATGGCCCTTCCAAACGCACCTTTGAACGGATAGGCGAGCCCACGGAGGCTGCTTTGTGTGTCCTCGCGGAAAAGCTTGGTGGACAGTACGATGAATCCTCGTCGACAACCCCGCAAATTCTAGCTTCTGCGAATGTCAACAAATGGAGAGAGTGTCATCCCCGTCAAGCCACTCTAGGTACGCGTCATGCTTAGGGCAATCATGGTCGTACTGCAGTTGATTTTTCTTTCATCTCATGATACTTACCGCAACATTGCGCACAAAAGAATTCAACCGAGATAGGAAGTCAATGTCTGTTCTTGCATCATATTGGCCTTCATCATTAGGTGGAAATCGGCTGCTTGTTAAGGGAGCACCAAATCTGTTACTGGAACGATGCACTCATGCAAAAACGCGTGATGGATCCGTAGTGAAGCTGGATGGAAAGTTGCGACGACTTATTCAGCATAAGACAACAGAACTTGCAACAAGACCTCTCCGCTGTCTGGCGTTAGCAGTGAAAGAAACTGATCAGCTCGAAGAAAGTTTGCGCAGTTACTCTCTGGATGACAGTTACGGTGTTGAGCGGCATCCCCTTCTATCGAACCCAGATAATTACGCAGCTATTGAAAGTGGTTTAACTTGGGTGAGAACTGATTTGTTTGAGTTTATTCGCCAACGCGGATGGAATTAATGGCAAGCGGATATGCACATCTCTATTTTTCACATTCTAGGTTGGTACGGTTGGCATTAAAGATCCCGCACGCCCAGAGGTAGCTGATAGCATCAGGAAATGCCATGCGGCAGGAGTTAGGGTGATAATGATCACTGGTGACGCACGTGACACAGCAGTAGCAATTGCACGAGACGTTAATATTTTACCAAAAAATTCACCAGGCGAGATAATAAAGGCGTTCGAAGGTCGTGAATTCTTTGAAAAGCCAGAGAGTGAGCAGCTCCGTCTTATAGCCTCGGGAAACATTGTATTCTGTCGTGCAGAACCATCGGACAAACAAAAATTGATAAAAATGCTTCAGTCACTGGGGGAGATCCCTGCCATGACCGGAGATGGTGTGAACGATGCCCCAGCTCTACAACAGGCGAGGTATGTGCCGTAGCTATGAAACTTGCCCAGCGTTTGTTATGGATTGAAGTGGACGAAAATATTCCTGACAGTTTTGTTTCCTTGTTAGCATCGGGGTTGCCATGGGAATAAGCGGGACAGAAGTTAGCAAAGAGGCTGCCGACATGATACTTGCCGATGATAATTTTTCAACAATAGTTGCTGCGGTTGAGGAAGGTCGTTGCATTTATGCAAACATGCAGGTAAGCGCAATTGTGAATTTGCTATTCAACCAATCACCAACTTAGCCGTTCATACATGCTGTGTTTCGACCAGTCGTTTATATGCTTTTTAATAAGCTGCAACATAGGGGAAATAGCTGCAATTCTTATCTCAGCGATATGTGGTTTTCCCGAACCTTTGAGTGCAATGCATTTACTGTGGGTGAATTTAGTTACTGATGGTCCACCAGCAACAGCGCTAGGATTTAACCCTCCAGCACCAGATGTCATGTCCCAAAAGCCAAGATCGTCAAGTGAACCAATAATGACAAGGTGGATGGCTACAAGATATCTCATCACGGGGTTAGTGTATCTTTTATATTTACTACTCTTTTCATCATGTTGAGTTTCAAGTTCACTCTGATGCAATTATTTTGTAAAAAACAGATTATATGTTGGTTTTGCAACAGTTGGCGCATTTATTGGTCATTACAGATCTCAAGGCATAACACTTCATCAGCTCTCTTCGTGGAGTAAATGCGGGACTTCTTGGTCTCCCACAGATGGGTCATCATGCGAAGCTCTCTTTCAAGGCTCTGGCCGTAAATCCCCACAAACTCTTTCACTAACAGTGTTAGTGTGCATTGAATTATTCAAAGCTTTGTCTGCAGTATCGGTGGATAACTCTCTGTTGACCATAGGTCCAAACAAAAATCCAATGCTTGTCGTTGGAGTTGCATTGCCATTTCTCATCCATCTCTTTGTGCTGTATAGCTCAAAGCTTGGATTTCCAGGATTGGCCGAAAGTTTTGGTTTGGTAAGATTGTGTTGTCGTTCTTTGTAACGTCATGTGTTCTTTTCATTGATAATTTATCTTCTCTTTAACTTTAACTAGGTCCCACTATCACGAAGGGACTGGGAAACAGTTCTGAAATGGTCCACCCCCATATTGGTTGTAGAGGAAGTGCTAAAGGCCATAGGGAGAAAGAGAGCAAGTTATTAACTACCAGTTTAACTGTAGTACTGTCGCACACCCTTTCGTAGTCAAAATTACGATTCTCATTGAATTTGTTAGATCAACAATATCTATTTTCACATCCCTAGCAGTGGGATTTGTGCTAAACACTACAAATTTGTCTGTTCACGAGCTTTCGATTGGAATGCATCTCGGGTCTCCAATCACTGCAAGCCACTCAAAATCTTGCTCGAGAGATGATCTCCTTTAAAAAATGGCTGATGCTAGCGTCATGTCCACATATTACACAGTCCATTTCTTCTTATCTCCCAAAAGAATCCATAGTTCACCTCACTCCTGACATGACTAGGAGTAAGGATGAACTGAAAGCTCTTGTCAAGAAGTCTTCTAAGGCCAAATCAAACCATTCAAATCTAAGTGTCCATGAGGCAACGAAAGAAGCAACTATTACAAAGGAGGATATTAATGATTGCACTCTCCATGTGAGTCTACTTAGAGCATCAATGCCACCTCCATCAACAATAATTCATGTTATGCAACCTTCACCTGAATCAACAGTCTCAACACTTACTTAACCACTGTTAAACTTCCTGAAATGGAGAAGGTTAGGCATACATCTGCAGGGGCCAACAAAGGGTGCCAATGATTTGAAAACCAAGCTTGACCACAATGGTGCACGCAAAAGAACTACCTCTCTGATTGCAGGCGAGCTGTCAAAGTCATAGGGAGAGAATACAATGTCAGCAGACGAGGTTAGCAAAGTGAAGTTGGGTGAGTTTGGTGTTGAAGTTCAGAAACCTAAGTGTGAGTCCAAAAAAGAGCGGACCAGAGAGAGTTATACCCCGATTGGTATACAACAATCTGTGAAATGCTTTTGAAAGCTATATCCAAATAAAACAACTTAATGATCAGGGCACTGAGATAACTTACAATAAACAAATTTAGATGTTGAAAAATGTACTAGAAATATCATTGTATTCAAAGCATTTATTGATTCTTTTGTTGAAGTCTAAAATATTGGAGCTTACAAGTGGTAGATCAATAAAGTGGAGTAACGGCATGCTAGGTGGACAACCTACTTCAATATATAGTCATGGTTTGATAATTGGGATCGGGATTTGTTGGATTTAGGATTTGCTGAAGTTGATACCAATGGAAAGTCTGTGATTCCAATGGAAAAACCGCAAAAAATTTCAACATTGATGACACCTGTCTTGTTTTGGATGGGAACAAGTGAAATAGAGTTGGTAGGTCAGAGTTTACCATTTTTTCTTCGAAACTACCAAATCTTGAGAGAGCCACAATTAAAACTAAGTTTCAAATTGAGATTTTTGGTTATTGTAAAAAAGTCTGGAATCAGAGATCAGAATTCCAGGACTCACACACAGAACATGAAAGTTTCCTTATCTAGGTATGATCTAGGTGATGTCATATTACTATGACTCGTACTCCTTGGTATAGACAGTAATATTACTGCAGTTCAAGCAGTTAGTCAAATACTGA